>PVIA01003555.1:0-133998 GCA_004024845.1 Tonatia bakeri | reverse complement strand
ATCTTGGCCAGAAGTCCAGTATTTCTTTTTTTTTCTCTAATTATTTTATTTGAATTGTTGTTCAAGTGCAGTTTTCTGTCTTTTACTCCCATTTCCATTCGCTCCCCTCCCCCAGTTTTTGTTCATGTGTCCTTTATACTTGTTCCTGTAAACCCTTTCCTTTTTCCCCTGAAATTTCCTCCCTCTCCCCTCTGGTCACTGTCATATGATCTCACCTTTAATAGGAACCTAGACAACAAAACAAACAAGCAAAATATAACCAAAGACACTGAAGTAGAGAACAGGCTGACAGTGAACGGCATCTTTTAATGCCCAGATAAAAGCAAGTAATATATTATAATGTCTTATTTTTTATATGGGAAGATACTATACACATTATTTGCTAATTGTTTTCTCACTCAATACATGGAAATATATAAAGTAACAGATATGAATCTTACTTTTTTTAAACAGTTATACAATATTCCTTAGAATTAATAGATCATAACCAATGACAATTACAACAATATGCTAATAAATATTCTCATAAGTTGTCTTAAATTCTCACATTTTTACTTAATAAGATAGATTCTCAAAAGTGAAATTTGTGGATAGAAAGATATGTACATGTTACAGTTTCAGTGATAAGGCTAGATTTCAGAAATGTGGCAATTCATCTTCAAATCCCTACCAGTGACATCTGAATATAACTTTTTTTCCCACCTCCTTGACATCCCTGGATTTTATCATTCTTCGTAATTTGTTACTGCTTTTACTTATCTTTGTCCACTTGGTTGAATGTTTTATTATTAGCCAATGAATTTAGTCCTTTGTGAATTAACTATTCATATCCTATGTCAATTTTCTATTGAGTTGCTTGATTATTATTATTATTATCATTATTATACTAATTTTTAGAGTTCATTGTATATTGGTGGTATAATTGGTAGTAATATATGTTGCACATGTATATTCTTAATCAATAATATAAAAAAGTAATATAAAAAAGCAATTTAGTGTAGTGCCCAGTTTCTGACCAGATTGAGTTCAAATTCTAGGTTTACTATTTATTGGCTTTGTGATCTAGGGCTATGGATTCATCATCTGAAATCTGGGGAAGATAATAGTATCTAATTCATACAGTGGGATGAGGATTAAATGAGTTAAAAAATGTAAAATGTAGAATAGCGTATGGTATACAGTAAGCTAATATTTTTTGTTTGCTAATATTATTTTTATAATATATTTTGCCCTAGAAGCCTTTTAAATTTACAGGACCTATGTTTATTACTTTGATTAGTGGTTCCTGAGCTTCCTGTCTTATAAAGATTTCCTCTGCCCCACAATTATGCAAACTAATACCTTTATTTTTCATTTAAACTTAAATCCATCTATAATTTATTTTCATATATGTAATGAGATAGGGAATAAATTTTGTTGTTTTCCTAGATAACTAACATACTATATTTACACTATATACTAAATAAGCTCTACTGTCTCTTATAAATGCAATGCTACCTTTGTCATTTATCTATACTTGGTGGTTTTTCCTTTAGTCTCTAGTTTATTGTGTATTTCTACTATTTTTATTATAATAGCATTATATTGCATTTAATATCTGACAAGGCAAGTCTCATCAAAATTCTCTTTGTCAGAGTTTTCTCGGCTTTTCTCGGGTGCTTTTGATTGACACTTAAAAATGTTACTCACAACCCTGAAACACCACTCCAAAAGAATCTATTCACTCCAATGTTCAGAGTAGCACAATTTACAACAGCCAGATGCTGGAAGTAACCTAAGTGTCCATCAATAAATGAATGGATCAAAAATCTATGGTAAATTTACATGATGGAATACTATGCAGCAGAAAGAGAGAAGGCACTCCTACCCTTTGCGACAGCATGGATGGAACTGGAGAGCATTATGCTAAGTGAAGTAAGCCAGGCAGTAAAAGACAAACACCATATGATCTCACCTTTAAGTGGAACCTAATCAACAAAACAAACAAGCAAGCAAAATATAACCAGAGACATCGAAATTAAGAACAAACAGACAGTAACCAGAGGGGAGATGGGAGGGTATAATGAGGTGGAAAGGGTGAAGGGTTTTTAGGAACACCTATAAAGGACACATGGACAAAACCAAGGGGTGTGGAATCAGGGGAGGGGGGATAGCTAGGGTGCGGGGAGAGGAGGGAAAAAGCAGAAAACTGTATTTAAACAACAATAAAATTAAAAAAATAAAAATTAAAAAAAATGTTACTAGACTCCAAAATATGTACATATGAATTGAATTAAATTTACATATTAATTTAACAATTTATGATGTTAAAATTTTCTTGAAGATCAGGGTATATCTTTCAATATATTCAGGTTTTTATTTCTCCTTAGTATAATTTTGTTTTTCTCCATGTATATTTTGTCATGAATGATGTTTCTATCTGTTATAAATATGCTATGCTATTCTGTTGGTTATGCTAGGATAAAGAGAACAAAATACTTTTGCATATTACCTCAAATATACTTTTAAAATACTATTAACTTATAAAACTAGTTTCTTGGAGTTTCTATGTTTATAATCTTGTATATATATTTTAAATTTAGTAATTATGTGAAACAATATCTTTGACCATGAAACCTTATGCTGACCTAATTTAACATACTCTGCTCTCATTTGAGGTCTTAAAATAGTCTGCCTGGATTATTAGGAAAGTTATTCTGATTATTGAATCTTTGAAATATGATATTTCCCTTCCCTAAATTCAGATTTCTTTGTTTGTATCTACTCTGACCCCCCAAAAAAATCATTTTGACTTCAAGCTCTGCAAAAAATACTAACAATTGAATTCCTAAAGCAACTGTAACAAAGTAAATATCTCCAAGACAAGACCACACCAGTTTTACTAATAGTAACTGTTGGGAGGTACAATCATTAAGCCAGGGCCTTGAAAACCTTTATGGGTTTACCTATGATTTCCCATCTAAAAGAATTAGTCATACAGGCTCACTTTAAACTTCAGTGAACCAGTTGCTTTACATATAGGTCAGGATAATAGTTGTTCTAATCAATTAGCTGTTTAAACCAATTATTAGCAAAACACACAAAATGTGGTGGATAAAAGAAACTTCATCCTGCTCTGGCCGGGTAGCTCAATTGGTTGGAATGTCATCCCGATAGGCCAAGGTTGTGGGTTGAATCCCTGGTAAGGGCACATATTAGAAGCAATCCTCTCTTTCTCTCCCTTCCTCTTTCTCTCTAAATATCAATAAATAAAATTTTTTTTAAAGAATCTTCATCCTCTTTATTTAGATGTATATCTTTAGTCTAGGCCCAGTTTATCCATAAGTAGGGAGCACTGTGGTAGTGAGGTCATTTTGAGGTCAACATTATTTTTCAACAATTAACACTTGTCACGGGGCCTCTCTTAGGTTGGCAGTTGTTGTCATTTTCCTCTCTTTTTCCTTTTCCTTTGACCTGGAAATCCCAGGGCAGGTCATTGATGCTGGACCTTTATCAGGCTGTCTAGAGTTAAAGCCATGACTCATTCTCAAATTCAGAAAAAGAGAGTTCAATGATTAACAGAGGCAAGGAGAAGGGCTGTGCTGGAAGCCCGTTGCTGAGTTCCCAGAAAGTGCTGCTTATTGACATACAAAGTTTAGGTTTTTCTTGTCAGCTAGCAAAGCTACTTGAGCTTAATAACTCACCAGCCTCTGTCACCCTGTGTATGGGTGGGCTTGTCTGCTCAGGTCAGAGAGCATGGATACTTTACAGAGAGGCATGTCATCCTCACTATGGGGCATCTGGTCCCTGGGCCTTCTAACTGGGAAGAATTTCTGACTCCATCTCATGTTGAGCCTCTGAACTGCCCATTATTAGAGAAAATCCTCTCTCACACATGTTAAGTGACTTTTGGATGAACCATGTATGGCCCACGGGAAGCACTTCTGCAAAATAAAGCAGGTGGCCAGATTGCTTTCTTGAAAGTAAAAGAGAATTAGGAAGTCAACCCTTTTATTACATGCAACACATTTGATCGCCAGTCTCAAACTATAGATTTTTTAACTCTGGGAGTAGTTCAGTGCAATATCTGAGAGCTACACATTATAAAAGCATAAAATATAGTTTTTTTCTGCCAGCTTTCTCAGTCCATGATTCCCCAAAGATATAAAACTAACCATATTGAACCGAGAAAACAATTATAAAATGCTTAATACCTTTGACTTGAATTCTACCTTAACTGAAAAGGCAAGCAGCTAGTGGTTTTTATTATTGTGTGTACATTAAGTTAAGGTTACCTGTTATAAAATGGAGGGGGGGTTTTGTGATCATCAATATTTCAAAGACACTTTAAATAAAGGATACCTAGAATAAACACTTTCAAGTAAATTTAAAAAGTTGTAAACCCACCTTTGCAGGCCTATAATGAACTAAACTAGGAGCTTTACCAGAAAGAAGGAACAATGTCATAAGTAATTCTGTGATTCTTATTAAAAAGAATTTAGTAAGAGAAAAGCCATTATCAATATTTATCTTATAGTTGAGAAATATAACTTTGTTATAAAACTTACTGTTAAGACATGGTTGCACACATTTGCTGCTCATGCTTCACATACTAGTGCAAAATAATAATAGTTATAATTTTAAAGGTTCCAATTTGACCAAACTATATACATATATATTTTTATATAGTAGTCAAATAATATTTAAAAAATAAACATAAATACCATTTCTTAAAAACAAGCATATAACTTACAGTTAATAGACATTAAGTTGGGCCAGAACATTATTATTGGATTCTTACATTTGTGGGGTTTCATAAAACAAAACTCCCAAACTGTCTAGAATAATCAGAACCACAGAGGGCTAGCAATGCATGCAAAAGAAGGAGGGGTTTTGTTAGAGATAGTTGGTTACAATCCCAAAATCTAATGCTATAGTCCCGTCATTCATACCACTTAATTATTTACAAAACCAACTGGATTTGATCATTTTTGGTCATGAGTCTAAATTCATTTATATATATTAATACTGAAGCTACAGCATTTGTCTTGTTATAAGTGTCTTGCCTCACATTTTAGTGTAAAATGTGTGCTATTTAACACTTCCTGTTTCAATTATATAAATGATAGAGAATTTGGCTAAGTGAAGGCTTTTAAAAAAATTACTTTTTGCATCAGTACCTGCAGCTTTGGCAACAACTTTATGAAACCATGTGTTAACAGTGATCATATTTATAACTATTAAAACATTAGATGTTCAGTTACAAGGCAAATTTTGTCAGTGGCCTCTCTCTAATTCTTGAATATTATTGAACAATGAAATGTCCATTAAACTATTAGGAAATAAGATACTGTATTCTATAATGCTGAGAAGTTTATGTCTTCAACAAAATTCTTAGACCTGTCCCTGACTTTGAGCAATATCCACATTGTAGTCATTAACTAAAAAATTAAGACAAAAATATGCCATTGTGTCCACTATGTGAAAAATAAAATCTCGTAATATCATAGGCATGGAAGTTGCTTATCATTTCACATTTAGTGCTTTGTTTGAACTGGCCCATGACCCATTTGAGATCAAAGTTCATGCCACTGGCAAGTACTGGTGGCATTATTTTATGTCTTTGACATGTGGAGTGCACAAAAAAGGAATTCATAGAGATAATTGTTTGGCATGAATAACTCCCCTTTAAGCATCAAATATTTTCTCAAATTCAAATGAGTATAAAGAATGAGAGAAAGAAATTATTAAAGGTAGCCAGTTTTATTCTTGTTTTCCCTTCCCAAAAGGCTTGGTGTTCCTGGTTCTTATTTTTATGCCTTTCAGAGTGAGATTCTTGACCCAAGACTCACACATTTACTAAACATGAAAGAACTTTTAGCAGTGAAATAATGCTATATTTTACCATTCAATGTGTTAAATAAGCTTTTGAACTTTATTTTTATTGTTTACACTATTGCAGTTACCCTCATTCCCTCCTCATACCCACCTCTCCCCTTTGCCTCCCTGTCATGGCTCCCCAACATCACCACACTGTTGTCTGTGTCTATGGGTCATGCATATATATTCTTTGGCTAATTCCTTTACCTTCTTTCATTCAGCCCCCTTTCCCCTCTGATAGCTGTCAGTCCATATATCCATTCCTCTATTTCTATTTCATTTGTCACTTTATTTTGTTCATTATATTCCACATATAAGTGAGATCATATGGTATTTGTCTTTCAGTGACTGGCTTATTTCACTTAGCATAATAATCTCCAGGTCCATCCATGCTAAACAGGCCTTTATGTTTAGACTTAATTCCTAACTATGATTCACTATATCTGCAGGAGGGTGTGGGGGGAGGAAAATAATTCAAAATTGGATTATAACATTCCCTGTAACCTGCACATAGCCAAAATTACTTTCATGCACACCTATGTGCCATACATAGGCCAGACAGAAGAGGAGGAAAGGATATATAAATATATATATACTTGCAATTATATTATACTTACAATATAAACTTGAAAGAGGGCTTGTCCCTGAAACAAGAGAAGCCACTTAACTGTACAGAATTCCTATCTTCTGCCTGTCCCAAGCAGGGGATAAATCAAGAAAGAATGGATAGGGTTTCCCTTCTCTCTTCAGCGTCATTTTCAAATGAAGAAAACTTATACAACCTCTAAAGGGGTGGCCATTTAAGAGAAAAATGACGGGGTAAGGTTGCTTGTCCAGGAAGATACTCAAAGTCCAGTGTTTGTTTTGAGGATCAGCATGACTAACAAGGAACACTACTTTTGGAATGCAAAGTCTATTTTTGGAAAATCAAGGTCTCTTGCTTTTTTTAATAAAGTTCTTTTGGGGGCACAACTGAATCCACTTCCTCATATATTGCCTATGGCTGCATTCATGACATAACTGCAGAGCTGAGTAGTTGCAACAGAGACTGTATGGCTTGAAAAGCCAAAAATATTTACCATTTGGCCCTTTATACTAAAGGTTTTCTAACCCTTAATCTAAACCAAACAGATTAAACTAATTGACTGTAAGATATAGATGACTAATGTTTCTCCTGTAACCACCCCTGAGAATATTAACTTATTAAAATGTTTATTTAAGACAAAATTAATTGCAATTATATGAATAAAATCTCAGTGGGCACTTGACAGATTTTTTTTAGTAGGTAACCATCTTCAGGTCTATCAGGAAATGCCTACATTCTCAGTTATATACGTCCTTTACTTAAGCCTATTTGTAGTTAGCTGGACTCACTATATTTGCTCATTTCTCCGTTTACTTTGCTTACCCATTCCCACCCCGCCCCTCATATCTGGATAATTCCTACTTGTCCTTAAGACAGCCCAAGCCTCTCCTAAGACATTTAGTCCCCATGGAAACATTCCCAATACTTGTGCCATTTTATTTATTTTTTATCCCGATCCTCAGGGCTTAGCATGGTACTTAGCATATTGTAGGTGACTACTAATTAATGTATGAATATTTATTAATATTCTTCAGTTTAATCCTTGATAAACAAAATACTATCTATTTCAGTGTGAGAAATGTTTACAAGTAGAGAACCTCCTCAGAAAATTTCCTTGAATACTGTGAAAAGAAAGTGGGTAGATAACATTTATACTTATATTCTTGTCTTGTTTCAGAAAACTTATTTTTGAGAACTATTATTAGCTATTAAATTCCAAGATAAATTTGTTTGTGTGTGTGTGTGATGAAAAGTTGCCAACAAGGTCATGTGCTCAAAAAGTATAGAGTACAGTTTTTTATAAGCCAAATGTATCAAGACATTGATAATATAAGCAGTATTTTCTTAAAAATGAAATGTTCCTGAATAATTTTCCCATCATGTCAGTACACTGCATTGAATCCAGTATTAAGCAAATCCTTCTTTTTTATTTAACTTTGCTGGAAAGATTTACAGAATTATAAATTATTACTGTAGGTCTTTATCATGGAGGTAGCAAACTGAGCACTTAAATAGGAAACACCATTAATGTTATTAAGTTTTATAGAATATAGGCATTCAGACCTATATTTTACAATGGTCCAGACTTTTCTTGATCAAGTTAAAATTTACATTACTGTGAATGCTTCTTCTGAAAACCATCCCTGACCAGCACTTATCATTAAGCAAAAAAATCTGTTTAGACATTTTGTCAGAGCTGCAGTTATTGAATAACTAAATGACATCAGAATGAACTTCCAGTGCTACACAATAGAAGGATATTTCATTCTTCACCTGATGCAGTTTGTTCTGTTTACCATTCATTTTCTGTTGTTTTGGTACACTTTCTTTTGTTTATTCACCTCTCTCTCCCTCACAGTCCCTTTGTTTTCAGTGGGCCTGACTACCCTCACTCACTCTGGGCTGTAGGAGACAAGCCCCACACTGGAACAATCTACATTTCCATCACACTGACTGGTTCAGGGATTGACACGTGATGCAAAGCTAATCCAAAGAGACTCAACTCTGTAATGTTAAAGTATGCCTGGACTTGCCAAGGGCTGCCATGTTGAGAGGACCTGCCTGAGAGTGATATCACTGTAGGAAAGAGCAGAGCTATGAGATGAAGAGAGAGTGAGTAGAGTCCAGGCAGAATTATTTAATCTATGCCTAAACCTAGAACTTCTTTTGGATATTTCAGTTACTTCAACCAATAAATAGCTTTTTTAAATTAAACTAAGTTGAGTAGGGTTTCCATTGCTTACAACCACAAGATTCTATAAACTCCGATGATAATGTAATAAAACTAAAACAGTATCTGGAGGATATGTCTGAAGAAAGTTCAGAGAGTTCAAATAATAGAAAAGTAAAATAAAATATAAAGAGAATGAGTATCAAACATCTCTGAAAGACTTTTAAAGTTGGTTTCAAAATTAGACAAAGTCTCAACTAGGAACAAAATGTACAAAAGTATTATAATATTTTTTATTTTTAGAATTTTGAGTATAGAATACTATTTTGGTCATATTTCAGGCATTGATATCTTGAATATTATAATTTATATTTAAGTAGAGACCATTGTTTTTCTGGAATTATAACTAAAATATAGAACAAGCAATCTGAATAACAAGCTGATGACCACCTGAAGAGAAGCCACATTGAAACTGGTAGGAAGGGTGGACACACAAAAGGAGCTAACCCCACTTCCATGGGCAGTGGCTGAGATTCCAGAGGGAAATCTCAGCTGTGGGGGTTCCCCATGAGAAGTGTGGAACCTCAATCCCAAACTGGGTGAGAGCTCCAGAACTAGGAGGAGGCACTCACATGACATCTGGCTGAGAAAATCAGCAGAGATTCTGTCCACCAAAAAGAGACAGGAATTCACTACAGACACAGGTACCCTCTTAAAGGATCAACACACAAAATATTGTTTGTAGTCACTCACCCTTTGCTGCAACAGAGAAAGGGTGGAGCAGACTAGAGTCTCAAGAGGAAAGAATAGGGTCTGTGACTCTGGGGAGAGAGCTGAAGGAAACGCTGCCAAAATCCTTGTGCTGAGTCACTCTCCCCCACTGTAGATATCATCATTCTTGGGTGGAGCACTCCCCTCCACATGGCATTGGCCTGGAAAAAAGCAATAGCCCCCAGTCTCTGAAATCCCTATTGTCCCATCCTGTGAAACTTGAGCACAGCTGAGGAGTCCATTGCCTGGCCCAGTCTGTAGAGGTCTGGGCAGACTCAGGAGGTTGTAGTGACTGAATTGTGTGGCTTTGGGGTAAGGATCCCTCCTTCTACTTTCCTGTAATCTGACTAGTGCCTCCCCTTCACAGGAGATCTGCTAACCCCACTCTCTGTGCTCCCAGTGGCCCCACCTTATTGACATCTGGTGGCTTCACCTTGCTGAGGTCTGGGAAGAATCTGGGACAGAGTTGTATGGCTCTAGGGTGAGGGCTACTCCTTCCATATTCCCCCAAGCATGACAGATGCTTCTCACCCATGGGAGATCCACTAGCCCCACCCTGCAGACTACCAGCAACCAGGCCCTGCTGAGATTGGGCTGCTGGCAGAATCTTGGACAGATTGAGTTGTGAGGTTCTAGGACAGGGGCCATTTTCCCCTTACATGCATGACCCAGTATAAAGTTCCCCCTATACAGAGCCAAATCTTGATTTGTTTGGACCTGAAAAACTCTGCTGGCTTGACCCTAATGACTCCCTGGGACTCTGCCCTACTACAAAGGTTTGCAAGCACCCAGCAGGTGACAGCTAGATTTGGTATACCCTGAGACATTTGCTGAGTGGCCTAAGACCCAGCATTACAACTGAGTTTGAACCTGTGCCTACCTGATGACTACTACTCATGCCTACCTGGTGGCTCACTGAAAATTTATTTCATGTAAATTGAATACTAGCAGAGGTATTTCCAATGACTGAGCTTAACAGGCAGTGGGCAGGCTGAGGTAGGCAGAGGCAGATCTAATCGACATACTTTGGGACTTTTGCAGATCAGCCCCACACCTGGTGCTGCTAAAAGCCAGTGTTGATATATAGCTTGGCCCTTCCCACACACACCCAGGCTGAGCAGAGGCAACTACAAGCTGTAGATCACTTTGTAGCTCTAAACAGATTGCCCAGGGCCAGTCAGAGACAACATCTGACATTGATCTGCACCAGAGTCCCTCCTAAGAGGCCCCAGATCCAACTCACCCAGTAGCAGGCTTCAGACAATATCAGAGGAGAATCCAATTACCTTCACAAGTGGCATATCCAAAGGGAGATCTTGACAGGCACCAGACCCTGATAGGCAAATTCTACTTCATGTGGTCAGCCCCGGCACAATAGGTCGTACACTATGGTCAAGGTTGATCCTCCCAGTCAGCCAGCCTAAGGGTCAAACTCACACATGAATGGGTTAGTGTTAATCAATAATCGACTATAAATAAAAGGGCTCATGTATCCCACATAAAAATTATTTCTAGAGCACCCAACTCAGGTGATCAAGGAGACTGCCAGTGGATCTCACAGAACACCTACTATATAAGGCTACCTCACTGGGAATCATAGCAGATCTGCCTAAGATGTAAAAACAAACACAAAGAGGCAGCAAAACAGAGAGACAAAAATATATGCCAAATGAAAGAAGAAACCTCTAGAAAAAAAGAGTTAAATGAAATGGAAGCAAGCAATTTGCTAGATACAGAGCCCAAAAACATGATTAAAAAATGCTCAGAGAGCTTTGCAAGAACTACAACAGCATGAAAAAGGACACAGAAACCATAAAAATAACTGGTAAGAAATGAAGAATATAATATCTCAAATAAAGAACACACTAGAAGGAGCCTTGGCTGGTGTGGTTCAGTGGATTGAGTGCTGGCCTATGAACCAAAGGGTTACTAGTTCAATTCCCAGTCAGGGCGCATGCCTGGGTTGTGGGCCAGGTCCCCAGTGGAGGGCATGTGAGAAGCAACCACACATTGATATTTCTCTCCCTCTCTTTCTTCCTCCCTTTCCCTCTCTAAAAATAAATAAGTAAAATATTTTTTAAAAAGGATACACTAGAAGGAATAAACAGTAGGTGTGATGAAGCACAGAGAGACAAGATAGCAGAAAACAATCAGAGCTGCAAAAAGAAAAATTATTTTTTAAAAAATGAGGATAGTTTCAGAGACTTTAGGATAACATGAAGTTTAAAATCAATGATATTATAGGGGTATCAAAAGGAGAAAAGAAAGAGCAAGGGATTGAGGACCTATTTGAAGAAATGATTATCAAAAACTTTCCTAACCTGGTGAAAATAAAAAGGACACACAAGTCCAAGAAGCACACACACAGTTCCAAACAAGTTGAACCCAAAAAGGCCCACACCAAGACACACCATAATTAAAATGGCTTAGTTAAAGACAAAGAGAGAACGTTAAAAGCAGCAAAAGAAAGACAGTTCATTACCTATAGGAGAACTCCCATAAGATCATATCGGTTGATTTCTCAACAGAAACATTTTATGCCAGAAGGGATTGACATAAAGTATTCAAAATGATGAAAAGCAAGGACCTACAACTAATACTACTTTACTCAGCAAGGCTATCATTTTAAATTGAAGGAGAAATAAGGAGTTTTCCATGCAAGAAAGCTAAAGGAGTTTGTCATGACCAAACCATCAAACCAGTATAACAAGATATATTAAAGTGTATTCTAGAAGAAGTGGAAGGAAAAAGAAGAAAGAGGAAGAGGAGGAGGAAGAAGAAGGAGAGGAAGAAACACAGTTGAAAGAATAAAATGGTAATAAATTAATGCCTATCAATAATCACTTTAAGTGTAAATGGCTTAAGTGTTTCAATAAAAGACATAGGGTAGTTGAATGGATAAGGAAATAAGACCTACATATATGCTGTCTTCAAGAGACCCACCTCAGAATGAAAGATACACACACACTCAAGGTAAAAGTATGAAAAAAGATATTTCATGCAAATGAAAAGAAGAAAGCTAGAGTAGCAACACTTATATGTAACAAAGTAGTCTTTAAAACAAAACCTATAGTAAGAGGCAGAGAAGGATACTACATAATGATAAAGTCAGCAATCCAACCACAGGATGCAACCCTTGTAAATATTTATGTGCTCAACACAGGAATAGCTGTATATAAAGCATATCTTGATGAACATAAAAAGAGGGACTGACAGTAATATAGTCATAGTAAGGGATTTTAACACCCCATTGAAATCAATGGGCAGATCTTCCAGAGAGAAAATCAGTAAGGAAACAGTGGCCTTAAATAACACATTAGATCACATGGATTTAATTGATACCTTCAGAGCATTCCACCCCAAAGTAAAAGAACATACATTCTGTCTAAATAAACATGGAACATTTTCTGATCACATGTTAAGATACAAAATGGGTCTTAAGAAATTTAATAATATTGAAATCATATCAAGCATCTTCTCTAATCACAATGGCATGAAACAAGAAACCAATCACAAGAGAAAAAAATGAAAAACACATGAAGACATGGAGATTAAATAACATGTTACTAAGAAATAAATAGATTAACAATGAAATCTAGGGAGAAGTCAAAAGATGCCATGAAAATGAGAAAACAATATTCCCAAATCTATGGGAAAGAATGAAAACAGTCCTCAGAGTTAAATTCATAGCATCACAGGCCTACCTCAAGAAGCAAGAAAATCTCAAGTAAACAATCTGACCTTACACTTAAAGGAACTTGAAAAAGAACAATAAACAAAAATTAAAGTCAACAGAAGAAAATAGTAAAGACCACAGCAGAAATAAATGAAATTGAATTTTAAACAAAATACAAAAGATCAATAAGACCAAAAGTTAGTTCTTTGAAAAAATAAACAAGATTGACAAACCTTTAATCAGACTCATCGAGAAATGAAGTCAGAGGACCCAAATAAATAAAATAAAAAATAAAAGAGGAGACATAATAACTGACTCCACAAAAAGACAAAGGATTGTAATAAAATATTACAAACAACTGTATGCCAAAAAATTGGACAACCTGGATGAAAGGGATAAATTCCTAGAAACATACAAACTTCCAAAACTGAATCAGGAAGAAGCGGGTAATCTGAATAGATAGATTACAACTAGTGAAATTGAAACAGTAATCCAAAAGCTTCCTACAACCAAAAGTTCTGGACCAGATGGCTTTGTAGATTAATTTTACCAAACATTCAATGGAAAACAAACACTTATCCTTCTCAAACTATTCCAGAATATTTAAGAGGAGGGAAGGCTCCTAAGCATATTTTGTGAAGCCAGCATTATCCTACTTCCAAAACCAGTTAAAGATACAACGAAGAAAGAATATTACAGGCCAACATCTATGATGAATGCAGATGTTACAATCCTCAACAAAACGTCAGCAACTAGATCCAGCAATACACTAAAAAGATCATACACTATGATCAAGTGGGATTTATCCAAGGATGCCAGGGTGGTGCACTTCCACAAATCAATAAGTGTGATACACCACAGTGACAAAATGAAGGATAAAAATCACATCATATCAATAGATGCAGAAAGAGCATTTGTTAAGATCCAGTGCACATTTATGATAAAAACTCTCAGCATAGTGGGAAGAGAGAAAACATACCTGAATGTAATAAAGCCATATATCACATATAATAAAGGCTCACATACTTAGTAAATTGATTTCTGACAAGAGTGTCAAGACCATTAAATAGTGAAAGGAACTGTGGAATGCAGATGGGAAACTAGATATACACATGTGAATGAATGTATTTGAACCCTTACTTTACACCATATACTAAAATTAATCCAAAATAGATCAAACCTATGCTACAAACAGTGAATCTGTCTTTATCAAAGTATACCAACATTTTTCCACAGTAAAAACCTCTGTGAAATTTCTAGGACAAAGAATTTATTCATTTTAATTGATCTAAGAAATATGAAATTGCCACCCCCCAAAACCTTTATATTATTAAATTTTTGCTTACTAATAGAGCTCAACAGAACCTATATTTTCCTTCATCTTTGCCAGCACAATTTTCTCCACCTGAAAAAGAGAATATGCCATCTGAACAAAACTTATATCTCATTGTTGTTTTAACTTTCAGTTTCTCTGATTCTCTCTGAGCTTGAGTATTTTTCATATTTATTAGCCACTTACATTTATTATTCTCTGAATAATTCATCATATAACATCTGACATCATACTCAATAGCAAAACTAAAAGCATTCCCTTAATATTGGGAACAAGACAGGGATATTCATTTTCACGAGTCTCATTCAACATAGTACTAGAAGTCCTTGCCACAGCAATCAGAAAAGAAGAAAGAAAAGACATCCAGATTGGAAATCAAATAGTAACTCTATCATTATTTGCAAATAACATGGTTCTGTATATAGAGAACCCTAAAGATTTCACCAAAAGAACTACTAGAACTGACTCATAAAATCAGTAAAATAGCAGGTTGCAAAATAAATACTCAGAAATCAGTTGCATTTATACATGTATATACCAGTAATGAACTGTTAGAAAGGGAAAACTAGGAAAACAATCCCATTTACAATTGCAACAACAACAAAAAATACCTAGAAATAAACTTAGCCAAGGGTTTAAAACACTTGTGTTTGAAAAATTATAAGACACTGAAAAACTTGAAGAAGATACAAATAAGTGGAAGTATATACCATGTTCATGAACAGGAAAATGAACATCATTAAAATGTTCATACTACCCAAAGCAATCTATAGATTCAATGCAATTCCTATTTAAAAAAGCCAATGGCATATCTTACAGAAGTAGAACAAATATTCTACAAATTTATATGCAACTACAAAATACCTTGAATAGCCACAGCAATCATGAAAAAGTATTGTTACTTGGTATCAAACTATAGTACAAACCCATGGTAATCAAAACAGCATGGTGCTGGCATAAAAACAGACATAAAGATCAATGGAACAGAACAGAGAGCCCAGAAATAAACCCACGCCTTTATGCTGTATGATCAATTAATATTTGACAAAAGAAACAAGAACATAAAATTGGGTAAAGATGGTCTATTCAATAAATGGTGTTGGGAAAATTGTACAGAGTCATGCAAAAAAAATGATACTAAACCATCTTATTACACCATACACAAGAATAAACTTAAAATGGATTAAATATTTAAGTGTTAAACTTGGAACCATAAAAATCCTAGAAGAAAACATAGGCTGTAAAATTTCAGACATTTCTTGTTGCAATATATTTCCTGATATATCTCTTTGGACCATAGAAACAAAAGAAAAAATAAACAAATGAGACTTCACCAAACTAAAAAGTTTTTGCACAGCAAATGAAGACATCAATAAAATGGGAAAAAAAGTCCACTGAGTAAAAGAACATATTTGTCAATGATACATCTGATATGAGGTTAATATCCAAATTTTATAAAGAACTTATACAACTCAACACCAAAAAAATCTCCCACAAACAATTTGATTAATAAATGGGCAAATGATCTGAATAGATATTTCTCCAAAAAGTACACACAAATGACCAATAGACAGATGCTCAATGTCACTAATCATCAAAGAAATGCAAATTAAAGCCATAATGAGATATCACCTCATACCTATCAGAATGGCTATCATCAATAAATCAACAAACAACAAGTGTTGGTGAGGATGGTGAGGATAGGGAGCCCTCAGGCACTATTGGAGGGAATGCAGACTGGTGCAGCCACAATGAAAACAGTATGGAGTTATCTCAAAAAATCAAAAGTGCAACTGTTTTATAAGCCAGCCATTCCACTTCTGAGAATATATTCAAAGAAACCCAAAACAGTAATTTGAGAGAATAAATGCATTCCTATGTTCATTGTAGGGTTATTTCTAATAGTCAAAATTTTGAAGCTGCCCAAGTGCCATAGATGAATGGATAAAAAAGCTGTTGTATATACATGATGGAATATTACTTGGCCATAGAAAAGAAGGAAATCTTGCCTTTTTTGACAGCATGGATCAACCTGGACAGTATTATGCTAGATGAAATAAGCCAGTGAGAAAAAGACAAGTACCATATGATTTCATTTATATCAGATTCTAATGAGCAAAATAGAAACAGATTCATAGATAGATACAGAGAACAGAGTGACAGCTCTCAGAAGGGAGGAGTTTTGGAGGGCTGGGTGAAAAAGTGAAGGGATTAAGCAAAAAACCAAAAAAACAAAAAAAACCTTTCTAGGCAATACTGTGGTGATTACCAGAGGGAAGAGGGTGGAGAAGGGAGGTAGAAGAGAGTGAAGTGGGGATAAATGGTGATGGAAGGAGACATGGCTAGGGATGGTGAACACACAGTATAATATACAAGTGTATTATAGAATTGCACACCTTAAACCTATATAATTTTATTAATCAATGTCACCCCAATAAACTCAATAAAAATTAAAGTATAAAAATATTATGAAATATTTCATACTAGTGGAAATATATTGGAAACAAACTAAAGATATAAAATAATATAACCAATACCTGTACCTATGAGTCTAAGAAATGCATCATTGCAAGTAAAGTTGAAGTCCTGATACTCCCTCCTTGGAAAAATCTCTCTTCTCCTTCCTACAGGTAATCACCAATCTGAATTGGTTGTTTTTCATTCCCATTTACTTCTTTATATTTTACCACAGAAGTATAAACTTCTAAATAACAGTGTTATTTGGCAGGTCACTAAGTTTTACATAATAGTGTATATTTTCCCCAGCAACTTCCTTTTTAAATTAAAGACTATATTGGTAAGATTTATTCACTTTGAAATGATTATCTGTCCTTCACTCATTTTCACTACAATACAATATTATATTTTAGTTTCTTCATAGATTGAGACTCCATCAAGGGGTGGAAAATAATCTAGGAAATAGAATTTTTACTAAGCTAATGGAAATTTAACATTTCCTTCAAATACGAAGCAGGCAACCTACCATAGTAATGTAACTGTATCACCAATAGAAATCAGAGATATTTCCATATCACATTATGGTCCATATAGGGATCTTGAAATATAGACTAAGCTCACTAGTTACTTTGAAATTGTTAGCTGTTTATCTTACTGCAATATCTAAATATTTGCTGGGTTAATAAAAAACACATGTGTTATCATAACTTTTTTAGTATGTTGATAACAATACTTTAATATAATTTATTAATTTGTTATCCTATACATTTTATTTAAAAGTTTTACAGCCTTGGCTGGTGTAGCTCAGTGGATTGAGGACAGGCCTGTGAACTAAGAGTCACCAGTTCAATTCCCAGTAAGGGCGCATGCCTAGGTTTCAGACCAGGTCCCCAGTAGGGGGCATGCAAGACAAAAACCCACATTGATGTTTCTCTTCCCCTCCTTTTTCCCTTCCCCTCTCTCTAAAAATAAATAAATAAAATATGTTAAAAAAATAAAGGCATTACATTTTTTAAAATCATTATATTGAGAAGAGGTTCATAGGTTTCATCAGACTGTCAAAGAGGTCCTTGGCACATAAGGTTAAGAATTCCTGCTCCCCCTGGGTGGCATAGCTCAGTGGATTGAGCACGGACCTGCAAAACAAAAGGTTGGTGGTTCGATTCCCAGTCTAGAGCACATACCTGTGTTGCAGGCCAGGTCCCCAGTGGGGAGCACGTGAGAGGCAACCACACACTGATATCTCTCTCTCTCTTTCTCTTTCCCTCCCCATCCCTCTAAAAATAAATAAATAAAATCTTAAAAACAAAAGAACTTCTGCTCCCATGCAGTGCCCTTCCATATATCCATACAAAGACTTTTATGTGAACGTTCACTACAGCAGTACTCATAATAGCCAAAAAAGCGAATAATCTAGTCATGCATTAGAGTATTTCTTTAATAATAACAATGTAAGATTTTAACACCAATAAAAATTTGTGTTACATGTTATAACATGGGTGCACTTCAAGAACATTATACTAAGTAAAAGAAGTCAGACACAAAAGATCACAAGTGCTTGATTTCATTTACATGAAATGTCCAGAAAAAGAAAATCTCTATGTATAGAAAGTAAATCAGTGGTTGCTTGGGGGCAGGGGTGAGGAAGATGGGATTAACTGCAAATGGGCAGGAGGGATCTACTTCTGGATAATGAAAATCTTCTAAATTGGATTGTGATGATGATGATACACAACTCTATCGAATTACTAAAAATCATTGAATTGTTCACTTAAAATGGATTAAAGTGATGGCATTTAAATTAAAACTCATTGAAGCTGTTAAATTAAAACTCATTGAAGCTGTTAAATGACTAGATCATTTATTTATTCTTCAATTAATGGATTTTTAGGTGTTTTCCTTTTTTTTGCTTTTGCTAATAACAGCAATATTACTATGAGCTTTCTTGTATGTTTCTCCTTCTGTACTCACTGAGCATGTCTGCCTGATGTATAGTTAAAGGCAAAATTACTTTATTGCTTCAACTTTACTATAGATATTCAAATATTGCCTTCCAGATGGTTGCAACCACTTATATTCCAACCGCAATGCATAAGACTTTTTGTGAATTCATAGCGTCACCAATACTTGCTATTGTTAGACTTTTAACTTTTGACAATCTAGTAGGTATAAAATGGTATCTTGTTTTAATTTGCTTTCCAACATTTTGTCACCTGATATAAGACACTGGTATTTCCACTCCTTTGACTCAAGGCAGAATAGTTTCATGGTTAGTGGCTATATAACAGTCTACATTTGAATTATGGTTCCACTATTATCTAGGAGTTAAGTAACTTGGAAAAATTGTTTTATACTTTTATTCATATATTTTGGGTTGGCCAAAAGTTTGTTTTTAAGTAAAAAATACAAGAGACATTTTTCATTTTCATCAATAACTTTATTGAACAACGTATTCACTGTTTTGTTCCACTACCTTCTGCCATCTTTTAGGCAACTTCATAATTCCATCTTTCCAAAACTTTTTAGCTTTTTTAAGCAAAGAACTGTTCCAGGTGCCTTTTCCAGTCTTTGGGGGAATTGAAATTTTTTCCACGAAGAGAATTTTCTAAAGACCAAAATAAATGGAAATCCAAAGATGCAACATCTGATGAATATGGGGGAATGAATCGGAACTTTGCAGCCAAGCTGTAACAGTTTTTGCCTGGTCATCAAAGAAACATGCAGTCTTGAGTTATCCTGATGGAAGATTATGCACTTTCTGTTGACTAATTCTGGATGTTTTGTTCAGTGCTGCTTTCATTTGGTCTAATCTGGAGCAGTTCTTGTTGGAATTAGTTGTTTGGTTTTTCTGAAGGAGTTCATAGTAGAAGACTCCCTTCCAGTCCCACCGTATACACAACATCACCTTCTTTGGATGAAGACCAGCTTTCGGTGTGGTTGGTGGTGGTTCATTTTGCTTGCCCCACAGTCGGCTTTTTATGGCCTATTAAATTTGTTTTAAAAATGGAATATTTCATTATGTTTAAGTAGAAAATCACATGCCAAAATGTGGTCAAGGAGGTTTCTTTCCCTTAACTTATGTGGGACCCAAACATCAAAGCAATTAACATAACTAGCTGGTGCAAATGATTTTCAATGCTTGATTTGGAAATTTTGAGTATGTTGACTATCTCACATGTGGCATACTGTTGATTGTTCTCAATTAATGTCTTGATTGGATCGCTATGAACTTCAACTTGTCTACCTGACCATGGAACGTCATCTAGTGAGAAGTCTCCAGCATGAAATTTCACAAGGCACTTCGATACATTTGATCAGTCAGTCACAGCACCTTCTCCATATACTGCACAAATCTTTTTTTGGTTCAGTTATGTTTTTACCTTTCTTGAAACAATGAAGCATAATATGCCAAAAATGTTGCTTATTTTCTTCCACCTTCAATATTACAATGGCTACATAAAAATTCACCAATTTTAATGTCTTTATAAATGCATGTTGTTATGACAGCTGTCACAATACAATCTAACAAAATAGTTTTGAATGAAGTTAAAGACAACTAAGCACTACTGGAGCCATGTTATGGAGAAAACCAAATGAACCTTTTGGCCAAACCAATAATTTCACGTTTTTGTTTTAACTTATTTCCAGAGGGCATGTTTTATTCTTGTGTTGTTGTGCTGCTCTGAGTAGTATTATTTTATATTTTTCCTGTTTTCCATGTAGGTAATCAAATCACCTGTGAAATGTTAGCATACAAACTAATATAATGAGTATGTGAGTTACAAAATTAGTTGGATTTTTGTGCAATAAATTTGTCAGATTAAATCTGTTTCAGGCCTTCATACATGTTCTATTGATCATATAAACTGTAATTTTCTTTATATTATTTTCATCTTCTGATCTTTTTTCCATGTTTCGGAGGGCACTAATTCTCATAATAATCAAATAACTCTCATTTTCATTATCTCTTCTATTTTCATTTTTGTCATGTATTTATTCTTGGCTATCTTAATTCTTTTCATTGCCTTACTGACATTGACTATCAGATTTTCGTTCTGTTGCTTTAAGATAGTTTTTGACATTGTAAAACTTTACACCATTCTTTAAAATTTTGTTTTGTGTTTTTGACCCTCTTCAGAATACTTCTTCCTTTATCATATTTAAATTTGGTGTGGTCAATAATTTGAAAAACAATATTAATTTTAAGGCATACCAAAAGCTGTCAAATGCAATTATAACCAAATTACTCATACTAATACTACATACTTAATTATACTAATAAATATGTTTAGATTTGTCACAGAACACTTAATTCTTCAGGCCATTTTACTGTACTGGTGATAAGTCTGTGTATTCCTTTTTCTGGAACCATGAGACTGTCAGAGCAAGGGCATCAGGAACACTAAATATGTGATTCAATAGATTGGCAATTTTGAAACATGAGACTTAACTCATAGATGTATTTGCTATTTGTAGTGGTACTATAGGTCTGTGTCCTTCAAATATAGAAATTCTAGTTAAGTTACATTTGAGGTGGTCATATCAAAAATATATCATTATCATTGTAAACACTGCATCATTTCGTATATTTCTGACAAAAGAGAAATTCTGAAGCATCTTATGATTGGAAGAATTTTCCACAGACTAGCTTCTGGCTCCATACATTTCAAACCTTCTTATGCCTCCACTCTCCACATATTCTGATGCTGGAGGCCACAGGACACAGTCCGTGATGTAACCTCTAACTGACACCTACATACCATGACTCCAGTTAGGCTCACATAGTGGACAGAAAAAATATTTCTGGAAGTCACTCTTAACTGAAACAAAAGCTAGCAATAACTTAAGTGAACAAACACTGAGTGTAAACCGCATAAATACACCCAAGTAAACTGAAATGCAGTGAATCTCCAAATTCTCTTTCCTTTAGTCACAATTCTCACCCTCTACTCCCAAAGGCTCACAGCTGTTGCAGTATCAGTTTACACACAGAGAAATGTGATGAAGAGGTAGTTGGAATAGAAGGGACAGTGGACTTAACCAATGTGGTCAAAATATCTTCTCCAATTTTACAAAAACATGACCATGTGAACCCATTTCTACCCCCACCCCCACCCCAGGGCACTGAAGAGGGTCATACAAGTGAAAAACCCTATACTTAAGCTTGTGGTTTTATTAGGACACAGATGTCCAATTTTACTATTTTCTATATGGATAACCAATGGCCTCAACACACATTGAAAAGTCTATTTTTTTTCTCTTTTTGGTCTGCAGTATCACTTGCTGATACATTGAGTTTTCTAATATAATTGGGAATCCACATTTATATGTGCTCACTGTACAAGGTTCTGGTTTCCCCTTATGGTTGGTTCTTTTTTAAAATGTCTTAGTCTCTTAGCAATTTCCTTTACTTCCTATAAACCCAATAACACAGGAAAAATATGTTTTATGCTGGATCTAGTTGTTTTATAGGAAGAGGGCCTCCACAAATGTATACTACTCCATACTGTCACAAACAAATGTCTGTACTCAAAGTTCTAAATTTTGGTTATTATGTATTTCACTTTGAGAAAGTTTGGTCATTCTTGATGGTCCCTTATTCTAACTTATATTTTTGAAATGGTATTTCATTTTTTTAAATTATTAAATATGTATATCTTGTATTTTGTAGCTGGTAATTCCAATATGTGTCATCTCTGTGGGTCTGATTCTGGTTATCTGCTGTTTCTATTGACTCACTGGGTCCTGTTTTCTCACAGTACTAGTGAGTTTTTTAATGTATTTTATTGATTATGCTACTATAGTTGTCCCATCCCTCCCTTCACTCCCCTCCACCCTGCATACCCTCTCCCATCCACATTCCCCCACTTTAGTTCATGTCCATATGTCATAAGTTCTTTAGCTTCTGTATTTCCCATACTATTCTTGCCCTCCCCCTGTCTATTTTCTACCTACCATCTATACTACTTATTCTCTGTACCTTTTCCCCCTCTCCTCCTCCCACTTCCCTGTTGCTAACCATCCATGTGATCTCCATTTCTGTGGTTCTGTTCCTATTCTAGTTGATTACTTTGTTTTTATTTTTGTTTTAAGTGTGGTTGTTAATAATTGTGTGTGTGCTGTCATTTTACTATCCATGTTTTTTATCTTCTTTTTCTTAGATAAGTCCCTTTAACATTTCATAAAATAAGGGCTTGGTGATAATGAACTCCTTTAACTTGACCTTATCTGAGAAGTACTTTATCTGCCCTTCCATTCTAAATAAAAGCTTTTCTGGATAGAGTAATCTTGGATGTAGGTCCTTGCCTTTCAGGACTTGGAATACTTCTTCCCAGCCCCCTCTTGCCTGTACAGTCTCTTTTGAGAAATCAGCTGACAGTCTGATGGGAACTCCTTTGTAGGTTACTGTCTCCTTATCTCTTGCTGCTTCTAGGATTCTCTCCTCATTTTTACCTTGGTTAATGTAATTATGATGTGCCTTGGTGTGTTCCTCCTTGGGTCCAACTTCAATGGGACTCTCTGAGCTTCCTGGACTTCCTGGAAGTCTATTTCCTTTGCCAGATTGGGGAAGTTCTCCTTTATTATTTGTTCAAATCACTTTTCCACTTGTTGCTCTTCCCCTTCCCTTTCTCGTACCCCTATAATTCGGATGTTGGAACGTTTAAAGATGTCCTGAAGGTTCCTAAGCTTCTCATTTTTTTGAATTCTTGGTTCTTCATTTTTTTCTGTTTGGTTGTTTTTTTCTTCCTTCTGGTCTGCCCTGTCGATTTGAGTCCCAGTTTGCTTTCCATCACTATTGATTCCTTGTGCATTTTCCTTCATTTCTCTTACTGTAGCCTTCATTTTTTCATCTAATTCGTGAACAAATTCAGTCAATTATGTGAGCATCCTGATCACCAGTGCTTTGAACTGTACATCTGATAGATTGGCTATCTCTTGGTCACTTAAAAGTATTGGCTCTGGGGCTTTGATCTGTTCTTCCATTTGGACCATTTTTGAGGGGTGGTGGGGGAGTGGTGGTTTAGTTGCACCTGTTACATAGTGAGGGGCAGAGCCTTAGGTGTTCACCAGGGCAGGGCAACCCAGACACTGTGTTATGAAATGTCACAACACATGTAGGGGTGGGGTCTGAGAGGAAACAATGGCACTTGCTCCTCTCTCTGTCAGATTTCAGTCCCTTCCGCCCCTTCCCCCAAGCTAACTGAGCCTTTCTGGTGCTGATTCCTGTGTGGGTGGGCTTGTGTATGTTCTAAAATCCTGTGGGTCTCTCCAATGCACTCTCCTATGAGGCTGGAAGTCTCTCCCTACTCCTCAACTCCCACAGGTGTTTTCAATCAGTGTCCCAAGGTTCTATATCTTGGCACTGGGACCCTGGGTTGCATGGTCTGTCTCTCTGCCCAATTTTGCCTGGTTTATCTGCATGTGAATGTGGCCCAGACAGCCAGGTGCCTTGCGCACAGTGCCTCACTTCACAGTTGCTGCCTTGCTGCGTCGGCCAGCCGCCTGGCCTGCTGTGGTCTTGCGCTCGGGATGCCTTACACTCCCGGGATGCATTATGTGCCCGGTGCCACCGCTTTTTGTGCTGCGACCCCTCTCCGCCCCTCCTACTGGTCTGGACGAATGTGTGCATTTTAACTCCTTGGTTGTCTGACTTTCATACAGTTCAATTTTCTGTCAGATCTGGTTGTTATCTTGTTTCTAAATTATTGCTGACCTCATTTTGGTTGTGCGAGGAGTCACAGTGTGTCTCCCTATGCCTCCATCTTGGCCAGAAGAGTACTCGTGATTTTTGATTGTGAACATATGTTCAATTCATCTGTATCTGTCATAATTCTTTGAAGCCTGACTCATAGGAGTTTTTTTTTCCCCCTCCTAGAGACAATTTGAATTTGTTTCTGCCAAGTGCCGGGGAGCAATTTTAATCCAGGACCATTTTAAAATTAATTCTTTGCTGGAGGATTTTCAAATCAAACAGAGGTATTATTTGGGCCACAAACTCTTAAGATCCAGATTGTGGTCTCAGTCTTTATTGAAAGAATTCCCCTGCTACCGTCACCCAATGTCAATATTGAGACAATTGAGAATTTTTTTTTTGTTCACCTTTACACTGAGAGTCTATCACTTGAGGATGGGTCGATATTTACACATGACTTCCCTATCACAGTGCTTCACAGTTTGTTTGTGAACTAGCATGGATAGATACATTTGTAAAATACGACTAAAATGAGTTACTAGAAAAATGGAATACTGCTTGGATGTTGCTGAACTAAAAAGTTATTATAAACGTTTCTAAACACTCTCAATTTCTATTTAAATCTATGGATTGGCAACAGATAATTTGTCAACAGATCTGCAAACCCCGCTTAGAGTAGCACTATCCTATCATTCTTCCCACCTTGGGCAGGCCCTAAGCTTTATCACCTGTTTCCACACCCCACGTGGCCATTAAAATAGAAGTTCAAGGTCTATTGAAATGGGCAGATGTCACAGAGTCTTGGGTGGGTTGGGCACTCACCGGCTTATCTCTGGATTTCTGTGCTGATTTCATTTTGACCTCTAAATATATCACTTATACCTCATAAGTTTGGTAATGCATTAAAAGACATTCTCTGGAAAGCATTATGCTAAGCAAGATAAGCCAGGCAGTGAAAGACAAATACCATATGATCTCTCCTTTAACAAGAACCTAATCAACAAAACAAAGAAACAAGGAAAATATAACCAAATACACTGAAATAGAAAGCAGGCTGACAGTGTTCAGAGGGGAGAGGGGAGGGAATTTCAGGGGAAAAGTGGAAAGGTTTACAGGAACAACTATAAAGGACACATGGACAAAAACTAGGGGCAAGTGGAAATGGGAGGGAGGTGGAAAAGGCTGGGTGGGTGGGCTGGGATGGGAGTAAAAGATAGAAAATTGTACTTGAACAATGATTAAAATAAAATTATTTTAAAAAGACATTCTCTCATGATCCAATGTTCACTCTCCTAACTGAAATGTATGCATATGTTCACCAAAAGGCATGCATAAGAGTATTTTTTACCATAAACTTCATAGTTGCTCCAAACTGAAAATAGCCAGAATTTCCATTAACAATAAATAAATCATAATCATTCCATATATTGTATGGTAATAAGAATGAACAAACTATTGCTAATGCAATAACAGGGATGATTCTTACAAACATGATATTGAGCCAAAGAAGCCAGAAATAAAATCGTATATGTTGTATAATTCCATTTAAAGTTTAGAAACAGGCAAGATTAACCATCCTGAAGACATGTTATTTCCCTGCTTAAAATCCCTTGCATTCCTTCAGAGGAGCGATGGCTCACAGGGATCACAAGCATCTCTGCCTCATGTTCTCTAGATCAGGGGTCCCCCAGTTCCAGGTCACAGATTGGAACTGGTCCAGCACAGCAGGAACTGGGCCACACAGCAGGAGGGGAGCTTGAATGTAATGGTTTTGAATCATCCCAAAATTACTCACCCCCAGGTCCATGAAATAATTGTCTTCCATGAAACTGTTCCCTGGTGCCAAAAATGTTGGAGACTGCTGCTGTAGATGCTGTTTGCATGGAGTTTTCATTTGTGAAAATGCATTGAGGTTGACATTTATGATATGTTCACCTTTTTGTGCCTATTTATGCTTCATTAAAAAGTTCACTTAATAAAAAATACTTTTCAAAAGCTTATCCAAGAGTGATAGTCAACAAGCTACCAAAGCCTGAAAGTCATCTTCCACAATTCTTTCTCTCCTTAGCCTTTGCCCAGTAAATGATCTGTCCTATCACACTGTCCTGTACAGTTTTGACTCAAATATTTTCAGTTCCCTTCTCTTCTCTCCATCTCCTTTCCAGACCATCATCTTTCATCTGAGCTATTTGTACTATATCCTAATCCTTTTCCTGCCTCTACCTTCATTGCTCTCCCATCTGCTGTAACTAAAATGATCTTCTAGATATACAAATTTGACTATGGTATATGTCCCTGCTTAAAATGTTCTATGCCTCACCATTGCTGATACTCTCCTTTCCATGTAGGATCCTTCTTACATGCAGTTGCTTTGGTTGAAATTGTTTTTCCCCCTTTCCTCAGAACCTTTTACCAAACTAACTACTCATAGATCTTAACCTCTTCCTCAGTTAAGCCTCCACTGTTCTTTTTTTCTTGTCATCCTTTATTTCCCTTTAAAGCCTGTATCACTTTGATAACTCCATCATTGACTATAGTAATTGATGGTGATATCTGTCTTCCCACTAAAATGTTAGCTTTATGGAGCAGGAGTTGTATCTATTTTGTTAACTACCATTTTCCTAGTGCTTAACACAGTTTAATAGTTGTTCAATTAATATTTGCCAAGTAAATGAATGAATGAATGTACTTTGCTATACTATAATAGGAACTGTGCTGGAGACAATTACATTAAAATATTATACTGAACATTTATTTAAACCCAACAGAAAACTTACTAAAATTTTTTTCTTAAATTTTTTTGGTCACTCCTAGATATTCTATTCCTTAATTAGTTTCTTGAAATCATGTTATTCCCTGACCCAATCTCCCCATCATATTGATGTGATCTGCCCACCTTGCCTTTCTGGCCTCATCTCGTACTGCTTGTCCCTTCTTGTGCTATCCTTCCTGAGCCTTGAACATCCAAGCATATTACTGCTTTAGGGCCTTTATGCTAGCCGTATGCTCTGGCAGGACTGCTGTTCCCCTACATGTTCATGTGGTGGGCTGTTCCTTGTTCATGAAGTTTCAGCTCCAATTTCACTCTTTCAGAGAAGTTTTTCCTGAACCCTTAGCCTAAAGGAACCTCCCTGTTTCAGACACGGCTCTACCAGATCATCCTGTTTTATTTCTTCACGACATTTACCAGTTGCAGAAATTATTTTGTTTACTGTAATGTTGCTTGTTCTATCCCCAGCACTACAGATTGTAAAGCCCATGATGGCAGGCACTGTATTAGCTTTATTCACTGCTGTGTCCAATGCACCTGGCAATTTAACTGGCACACAGGGGGTGTTTGATAAATACTGATTAAATATAGAATAATGTTGTCCAATAAAAATGTTTTGCAGTGATGGAAATAATCTATGTATTAACCAGCATTCTCTAGAGAGAAAGAACGAATATAACAAATTTATTTATGTGTTTGTTTGTTTATTAATTTATTTATTTATTGTAGAAACTGGCTCATGTGGTTACAGAGGCTGAGAAGTCCTATGATCTGCAACCTACAAGCTGGAGAACTTGGGAAGCCAGTGGTGTAACTTAGTTTGAGTTGAGGACCTAATAGTATAAGTCCTGACCTGAGTCCAAAATCTTGAGAATCAAGGATGCAGATATCTGAAGGCAGGTGAAGATGTCACAGGTGGTGCAGGTAACCAGGTTCTTAGTGATTGGGACAAAGAATTGAGCCGAACACACAGAGTTTATAGTATAAAGAAAGAGGGAAGATTTATTAAGCAATAGTACACTCCACAGAACATGGGAGCGGGCCAACTCTGAGCAGAGATTGACCACGTGGGCTGGGGGGATTTTGTTCTTATAGGGCCGAAGCTTCCTGGCTAGTCTTTGGCGGGCTTCTATTGTGCAGGTACAAAGAGTTACATTTCAAAGCTACTGCACATGTGTGGTTTCCCAAGATTTTCTTGATTGGCTACTGGAGAAGGGAGTCCCACAATGTTAATTCATTATACTGCTATTATAATGAATCAGGGGTAGTGTGCAGGTGCATTCCATGATTCAAAGTTATCCCAGAAAACAGGAACAACCGGTCTTAGGGGGGCTTTGTCATGTATGGATATTTTCTCCATCCAAGCCCTGCGGGGCTCCTGGAGTTCCCTTCCTGACTGCCTCCTGCCTCAAAGATAGATGTCTTCACTCAGAGAGGGTGAATTCACCCTTCCTCAACTTAAAAAAAAAATTGATTATGCTATTACAGTTGTCCTAGTTTTCTCCTTTTGCTTCACTTTGCTCAGTGCCCCCATTCCCTCCAGAAATACCCTCCCTTAGTTCATGTCCTTAGTTATGGTCATACATATAAGTGCTTTGGCTACTTCATTTCTTATATTGTTCTCAACATCCCTCTCCCTATTCTGTACCTACCAATTTGTACTTCTTAATTCCTTCATCTTTTCCCTATTCTCCCCTTTCCCCTTCCCAGGTGGTGATTTATCACTTTGTTCTTGTTCTGCTTGTTTGCTTAGTTTGTTTTTTATTCAGTTGTTGGTAGTTGTGCATTTGTTGTCATTTTAATATTCATAGTTTTGATCTTCTTTTTCTTCTATAGTTCCCTTTAACATTTCATATAATAATAGCTTGATGATGATGAACTCCCTTAGTTTTACCTTGTCTGGGAAGCACTAACCCTAAACCTTCCTCAACTTTTTTGTTCTATTTTGGCTCTAAACACATTGGATGATGGCCACCAACATTGGAGAGAGCCATCTTTTACTCAGTTCACCAACTGAAATGCTGATCTCTTCTATCAGACACACCTGACAGACACACTCAGAAATGTTTTACCAGTTATTTGGGCATTTGCTAGGTCAGATGAGTTGACACATAAAATTAACTATTAAGTCTAAAGTGCTCTGACCAATACTTATCAAATACTTGAAATGTGCCTACTGTGACTAAGGAACTAAATTTTAAATATTATTTAATTTCAATTTGTAGGTTAGGGCCTACCAAAATGGACAATGCAGATCTAGAGAACCTAACTTAAGAAAGGGGGGTTGCTGGTCAGGAAAGATCTCTCAGAGGTAAAAACATGTAAACAGAGACTTGGAGGATGAGTTGATGGAATCCAAGTGAAGAGAGAGGTTGGGGGAGGGGAAGAGTGAGGGTGTGCATTTAGCTCACAAGCAATGGGAAGGCAATGGGAGAGAGAGAAAAGAGCATTTGCAAATCCCTAGAAACAGAGAGGCTTAAAAAAGGGATTTTCAGTATTGAGGAATTTGGTTATTTTTCAGAAATTTATGATATAAATGATTTTTTATTGACCCAGGGTTTATCTCATCTCAATATTTTAATTTGGGATGCATTAAGTAACATGTCCTGGCAGGAGGTGCATATCAAAGCCTATTTTCAAATATCCCACCTTTCCCAGTGAAGTTTCATTCCCTAAAGACTTAGCTAACTTTTTTTTTAAGTTAAGAGCCTCAATTTTTATATGTTTACTAACTGCTATGTAAGTAAGATTTCCTCTTATTTGGCCTTTTATTATCATTTTGGAGCCTAAAGAGTTGACTGATTTCAGTTTGTTCACCCTCTCTATATTTACCTTATATAATTTATGATGTAAAAGTAATACAGAAAGTATGTAAAATTTTTTTAAAAAGGTAGAAATTTACTTTCCTGTGCCTATCAAAATGTTTGGTTCAAAAAAAAATCAATGAAAGGCAGATAATGTGTGAGCTCTTGCAACTTTTAAATGTAATTCAATATCTTTTTTGTATTTCATTTAGATTCATCATCTCCCAATGCTTTAAAAGTTGCGGATCTGATCTAGTCTGATATTATATATGATATTTAATTCCCATTGTGTTATGATTATTCAAATTTAATACTGGGAGGCAATGTCTTATCCTCAAGAAAGGATTTGTAGTCTAAGAATGCTTCAGAGTAGTTTTTTTGGGTACACTAATTACCATTTCAAAGCTTTTAATTATAAAGAAGTCTCATCCCATTTCTCACCCCTGACTTCATCTTTTAAAGATTTTTAAAAATACAAACTGAGTTTCTTTGAAGAGCACTTCTCCAGTTTTCCATTTAGTTTGAAGGTTTGTAGACTTTTGTGGACAGATTTCTTTTTTATGTAATAGATAAGACCTGACTTCTCAAAACTCCATGTTTTTCTTCATTAGACCATGCATATGTTTTATTTTGTTGTTATTGTTGTCAGATAAATATTCTTGAAGATGTTTATTATGGTTCTCTAAATAGAAGTAAGATCTAAGGCTGAACACAAGAGCTGGGAAACTGAAAGTTTTGGATGTCATCTTACTGCGTGACAAAGGAAACTGCTCTTGTAGGGTGATGCTATTCCTAATGTTCAAGGTAATTCTACATGCATTTTATACATTTTCCTGATTTACCTTTAAGATTATTAAAAAGTATTAATAGTAACTAGTTGAATTAGATTCAACCAAGAAAGTCTCAGAGGTGTGATACATAGTCCAGTGTAAAGAACTACTAAGTGGACTGTACATCTATCCTCTTCTTAAGTAGCTCAACACCACCAAAGTCGTTATTTAAACAGTCTCTGTGCCTGTTAATGAACAACTATGGGGCTGTAGTCAGAGACTGGAGCCTGAGTAGTTAAGAGTATGAAAGTCACCTGAATGCACATAGCAAAGTAATGTAAAAAAGTTAAGTGTGGCAGGCAACCCCCATGTTAGGCTACTTTGTACTTTGTAACTTCTGTGCTAGGACCCTGCGCTTTGCTCCTTTGTCTCCCATTTAAGGGAGTCAGAACTGACTTCCGCATTTAGCTTCTATAACCTCGCTTTGCCACGTAGGCAGGGGGTCCGAGGCTATTTAAACCCCGGAAAGTTAGAGACTGGGGCTCAGGATTTGTGTTCTTCCCCTGAGCCCGCGCGTAATAAAGAATCGTGCTCCGCCATCTCTCCTGCGTGTGAGTTATTTTCTGCAACAAAGAAAACACACAAAAAGGGGAAGATTGAAGAGTAAAGTTGTCCACATGAATTGAATGTTAAGAAAGTCGTGGTAAGTGATGCCCAAGAGAGTACTTGTTACAGAGTAGAAAGAGGGAGACCTCCTGGGAATTGGGAACCTTCGGGGAATTATGTGGACCGAGTATCAGTGCTTTACTAAAGATGATTTGAGCAGCGGCCTGGAATCAAGCAGGACCAGAATTGATTCCAGAATTCTCTTCTCAGTGCCCTTAACAAATTACTCAATTTTTATGAATTTCAACTCTCTTCTGAATAAAATGAGGATAATTATACCTACTTCAGACTAATATAGGACTAAACGAGGTAATCTGACATTAGATAAAGAATGGTTCTCTTCCCATTCTTCTAAGGACAACATGCATTTCTTAGAGGTGTTTTCTGGGGTTAAGTGCTGCAGCTCTGGAAGCAGACTGCCCAAGTCACAGCTCTCTCACTTGTGTGACCTTAGACGAATGACTTGACCTCTCTGTGCTCCGGTTTCATTTTATGTGAAATGAATTCATATCTATAGTACAGGACTGTTATGACGATTAAGAATATAAAGTACTTAGGACAGTGCTTAGTACATAGTAAACATTTTTAAAGTGTTAACTAAAACGTTCAATAGAGGGGGGAGGTAGTAGAGGGTAAAGGGGGGATAAATTAAATGGTGATGGAAGGAGACTTGAATTTGGGTGGTGAATACGCAATGCAATACACAGATGATGTTTTATAGAGTTGTACACTTGAAACCTTTGTAATTTAATTAACCAATGTCACCCCAATAAATTAAATAAAAATTTTAAAAAGTAATAAAAAAGTGTTCAATAGCTTCGGATTCTTTCTAGAAGTGATTTATCTTGTCTTAGGTTCTAGTCACATAACTGGGCAGGAAGATGTGGTAATAGTCTTGGCAGCTGTCTGTGAGTTTCTTGTGATTCTGTTAGGGACAACATTGCCTCGGGGGAACAGGTGGTGGTGGTAGCTTCCCTTCTAACCAGGGTTTTGGTTGTAGATAGTTGCAGCACAGTTCTGGGTGAGACACCTTGGAGTCAGCAGCCAGGCTGCCTTGCATCCAGCCTTCCTTACTGACATTTGGCAAATTAACATTTCTCACTGTCTTCTCCCTTGAGAAATGGGGATAATTTTTGCTTCTCTAGGTGGTTTGAGGATTAAATGAGATAACTTACCTACAGCTCAGGTAGCGTGCACCCATCACAGAGCTGCAGTGGTGACGATTATATATTTATAATAAAATAATCGTCAACATAGCAGCTGAGCCTTATGGGATTTTGAAGGCAGCTAGAAGTGGGCCCTTTCCACCTGCCTGACCTGAGGCTGGGTAAGAGGAAAAAACCAATCTCTTCCTCTTGTAAGTAAGTGACTACAGAGGTGCCTCTCCTGGACTCTGCCTTCCCTTCTCCCCACCCCTACGCCCGCCGCCTACAAATGTAGGCAGACATCATGCCTTCCAATTTTATAATCCACTCATTTCTGTACGTGCGGGTTTATCCGGGCTTGGTGGCAAGCCACGGGTGAGTGGGGGAGGCATTAAGTCCTGGCAACCCCACTCCCCATCTCCGAATGCCGCAGGGCTCCTGCCAGCCGTCCTCTGTTAAAGACGTGCTTTTTATTTCACTTCCCCGCAGTCTCCTGTGCAGTAGCTCATTACCACCCGATTCAATCACCGCTGCCAGCATCTCCCCAGAACGTTTTCCCCTTCCCGCATTTCAGGGACACTGGCCGTAGCTGACATTTAAAGGAAATAAACACTGATTTAAAAAATTACAACCTTCTCGCCTGAAGAACCCAGCAGCAATGAATAACAGAACAGTCCAGGGAAGAGCGCCTGTCGGGGCTCAGCTCCACTGGCCCTTCCTGCCACACAATTCCCCACACCCGAGCAGCACAAATCACCATTTCCAGGCGCTACTCTAGGCTGTCAATTCCACTTTCGCTTAATCTCATATTAAATCCGGCTACAGATGAGGCTCTGTCGCTGCAGTGAGGAGCCAGGCGGGGGGCGGGCAGATGGAAGGACTGGAGGCCTGGATAGGAAGGAAGCGTAGAGGCCCCTCGCGGTTCGGGGCCGCGGGAGATCCCCAGAACAAGTGCAGGAAGCCCGGGCTCCGAGGCAGGAGGGCCCCGAGGGCCGCAGAGAGCAGCCGGCACAGACAAAGAAGCCAGAGCCATCTCCAGTCCCCATTGCCTCTCTCCTTCCCCCGCGCCTCCCTTCGGGTAAAGAAGAGAGTCTGAGGTCCAAAGGGGACCGTCCCCTCCTTTTGCTCCTGCTCAGAGCCAGGCAGACGGTTCTCTCCAAGGCATTTACGTCCCTCACTGTAGACTCGCGGACTCAGTGACCCCCGACAGTGCCTGCCGACCCCTCCCACTCGCGCCCCTCAGCGGCCCTTCTGTGTGCAACCTGGGCTTAGGCGCCAGGGCCCCCGGAGGCATCGCCCTGCACGGAGTGAGGTCTGGGCGACTGAGCTCAGGAGGGCCGGGGCGGGCGTGAGTGGGGCGGGGGGAGGAGGCAGCGCTCCGAGGAGGCGGAGGAGAGGCTGGGACACGTGTTGCGGCGACGCGGGGGTGGGGTGGGGTGGGGAGGGACTCAGCGCCCCGGGCTTTAAGAAGGTGTGGAGGGGGCGGGCGCTTTCCCAGGACTGGCCGAGGGGCGTCGCGCACGGGCGGCAGCAGCTGCAGCTCTCAGTGGCTTGGGCGACTCCCGGTGCCCGCAGCCGTGGCCCTGCTCTCGCGCGGACCAAAGAAACTTTGCGAGCCGAGGTCTCCCGCCCAACTTCCCTGCGGGGCTCCGCTCCCGAGCCGCTCTGCTCCCGTTCGCCGCTTCTCGCCTTCCACCCGCGTGGCTTCTCCGTCCCGGCATCTCCAAAACTGAATGAGCGAGCGGCGCTCGGAGAGCGCGGCGGCATGGAGCGCAATCGCTGGGCCGCGCGGACTTTCCTCCTGGCGCTGTTGCTGGGGGCGACGCTGAGGGTGCGCGCAGCGGTGGGCTATTACCCCCGCTTCTCGCCCTTCTTTTTCCTGTGCACCCACCACGGGGAGCTGGAAGGGGATGGGGAGCAAGGCGAGGTGCTCATTTCCCTGCACATTTCGGGCAACCCTACCTACTACGTACCGGGACAAGAATATCATGGTAGGTACCACAGCATCTCCGCGCTCGCCGCCGTCCCGGTGCGCCCGCGGGCGCAGCGTTTTCTTTTCCTTTTTCCACGGGGCTGTTTAAACAAGAACCATCCCACCCCTCAATACCGCGCCCTTTGGAGGGACACAGAACAAAGTTAGTGAGAATCGAATCGCGAGTTGAAATTTATTAATTGCCCTTCACCAAACAGCACTCCCCTCACGCGTCTGGCTCGTCGTAATGGGCTGGCACTGGTAAAGATACGCCTGAGAATTCTCGGGGGTCGGGTCTTTCCCCTCCTCCGAGCAGCTTACACTGTGAATGAACCCGCGCATCCTGTTTCCTTAACCCCAGTACTTGGATTCCAGACCTTTGTCTTGCTCCTAGTTACCCCCTGAAGGGTCCCCGGGTGACGTTAGAGCTGGCAACAGGCTTTTTGGACGGGCTGGTGACAGATTGACGCGCCCCGGTCCTTGGCCGCCCCGCGCGGCCGCTAGCCCGCTGCAAAGTTCCCGCTGCTCGCCAGCCAGGGGTCCCTCTTATTTTATTCAGTGTCCAAAGCTTCCTGAAAGGTAGCGGCTGCTTCCAGCTCTCTATTCTTTTTAAAAAGTGTTTAAATATCAGTACTTGATACTTTCTTTATTTCTGTTACATTTAACATACTGTTTAGATTTAGAATGATCTGTATAATGTTCATTAATGACTCTGTCTTTTATTTACTCAGCTTTAATTTCCAGGTAGGGGCAGGAAGGCCCTTATAATTTAAAGGCACCTTTTAAAAAAAGGATCATATGGAGTCCTTCATCAAAATGAAATATTGAAGAAGTAAAATTTAGCTCCAAGAAATGCAATTTTATGTGGTGCATGTATTTTTAATATTTTAAACTAGTAAATCCAGTTTATGGGAAAATAGAAAGCTATTCTCTGTCTTCTGTGTTTCTCCTGGAACTTCTGAATATTTCACTTCCATGGAGCTTTTAAGCCATGACAAGTACCATTTAATAAGAATTTCAAGGCAAAAATACTATACCTGACTAAATTGAAACTATTGTCTAGTAATCTCATATTATAGTTTCCATCTCTTGTAGGTTAAAAATTATTTACATAGCAGGAGATAATCCATGGAACACATGGCATTTCAGATAACGATACATATAAAAATGATAAGAATCCTTAAGTTTTCATTTAAAAAAGAAAACCTTTATACCTACATTAAAATGTTTAGCATAAATAAATGCTTTCTAGATATTTAAATTAGTGTTTTTACAACTTTCTTGTGGCGTGGTGGCAGCCTTGCCTGTGAAGCAGTTTAATTTGGTGGAATTTTAGACTTTGGAAAATTAATTTTCTGTAACAAGTCCCTCTTGATAAAGGAACTTTAACCACATTCTCTCCCCAAGAACAACTGGGTGTTTTCTGGGGTCATGAGAATCTTTTAAGTGGAAGGACAAGCCAATGTAGCAACCCAGATCTAATCCCAAAATTGATTGAAAACGTCAGTGTAACCCTTACAAAGGTGCTTGTCTGTTCGTAGCTCCAAGTGAGAGTGGTAGGTAAGTGAGCCAAGGCTGGGCTAAAAGGTATGATTGTCAGGCTGTGACAGATGATTATGTGATAATACAAATCCTTATTTTTTTTTTCAGTTTTCCACATCCTTTATAAGGTACCAGCATAGAAAACTTAAAAATATCAAAACATGATATAGTATTTGCTTTTGCAATAAATCTCACAAATGTAAGTCACCCTAAGACTGGCCATAATCACATCCCTAAATCTGAAAAGGAATGAATGAAATAGAGTGAGAATAAAGTGCAATACTTCCAGCTGGACATTGGGAGGAATGTCTCGATTTATACTTCTTTTCCGCAACCAGAAAAGGTAGAGAGATTTTATTATGTAAATTTAAGAAGAACAAATTATTATGAGGTTTAGGAATAGTTAATGTCATATTTAAAATTTCTGTTACCTATTTTATCAATATTTAGATTTTGAAACTGGCTGTAGGTACAGACCTTCAGTAACAATTTTTCCCTTTAAAATGTTCTACAGGTAGAAGAAATGTTTAAAAATGAAGCAATGCTTACATGTCTCTTTCTCTCTTCCACATTTAAAAGTGAATGTTAAAAATTAATTACATAGTATCTTTAAAGAATTAGACTCCTGATAACTCCTGAAAATTAAATCTAATATATTTTTGTGGTTGACTCCTTTTATACAAGAACAAAACAGAAGGTCATTTGGTCCAAAATTTTTAAAGCTAAGAAATCTGTAAAATACTAGCTCGAGACTTTATTTCTAACCTTCCTAATCTTTAAAACATAGCAGTACATCAGAAAAAAAATCCATCTTGTCTATGATTTACATTGAACTCAGCTTTTGGAGGAATGGAATTTGGATGCAGCTAATGGTTATCTCTTTTTTTACCTAAAACAATGCATTGAGGTAGAGATGGCATGTACAACGGCACCTAACACAGAACATCACTGTAAATGAAACTGTGCCAGCTGCCCCCTGAGATTTGTGCTGTGTGACAGAGCTTGGCATGTGAGATGGAGAGGCAAATGTCGGTGTGGTATGAGAGTGGCTCAAAATTATGGCTCTGTATACGTATCATATTTAATAGAAGTTTATATTGAAAAATTTGGAAAACGCTAAACCAAAAATGTACCAAAGTATTCGAAACTTGTGTGTCCAATGGGATTGTTATATATTTCCAAATTTAAGGAGTATATTCACCTATTTGCAGTTTTGGCAACCCTGTAAACAGTGCATGGTTACTTGTGCTAGTTCTCATCTCTTAAGTAAGCGGTGTCATTCGGTACCCCTGTTGTCATCTTCCTACATCTTTTAAACTCTGTTGTCTATGGCTCTCTTGAGATAGCATTGTTAGTCGCAAAGAACTATGGTGCCTTTACATGAATGCACCACACCACCACAATGCAGAAGTTCAGCCAAAAGAGGCCTCATATACATCCTGTTGCATTAAAAAGAAAGGTCTCAGGGTCAGAATTTTTTCTAGAATTTTCTTTGTTTTCACAAATCTCAAAATATTGTTAGTTGCCACAAAATGGTTTCCAAGACCCAACCTGAATTTTTTTTTTTAGAAAGTTGTAAATGATAGAAAAATAAGAAATGGAAATCTAGATGGTCCAGTCAGGTAGCCATTTCTCTTCCAGTGATGCCTGGTGATTCACTGATTCTTCTCCTAAGGGTTCAGGGCCTATTGTGAGACAAGCAAAAGTTGAGTTGATGTCTATACCTTTCCTTTTCCATGATAATCTCTCTCTCTCACCCCCGCACTTCAGGTTTTTGTTATTTTCAACCCCCTTCCCTATTCAATTTATAGTGAATATGCCAATAGTTGTTAATATTAAATTCTCCCACAGTCTCAGCTACAACTCTGGAGAGAGATTTTTTCCTTTTTGTCTAAAATAATTTTTGCAGTGTTTGGGGGTAAATAGACTAGATACCACTGAAATCATGTTAGTAAGGACCCATTTACTCACAAGATTGGCTTTACTCAGTGACTATCAGGAGTAAAGGTCAGACATTAGAAAAAAATCTATGAAAGCCAAGCTTAGGTATATGAGTCTGCCCAAAGTGTTTGAGCTGTGGTGAGACATTTTATTTAAAATTTTTATAAATAATTTTTTTAATTGCAGTAACCTTGGCTAATAACATATAAATTTTAGGTGATTGGAATCTCTGTTATTATGGTGACATAAAGTGGGGGAAAGGTTCTCTTACAATGCAAAATATGCTCTAAAATATTGACTGAGGGAAAAAATTTCTGCCTTAAGTGGAAATAAGTTGGTGATATGTCAAGATGCTTTTAAAAGGGGATTTTTTCTTTTGTATTTTGTAAATCCCATCACCGATAGTTCTTTCATGCTACATTTCCATCCCATTATTTATTTAATCATATTGTGGAGTGGGTAGGAAAAATCAGTTCCAACGGCTAAAACTGAACATTTACCTAAAAAAAAAAATAAGAGACATATAATCAGGATAAAGTATCTAGGGCACTTTGTTGTAACAATTACTAGTATTGCTGTTATACATACACATGTTCTGGAATCAATTGGTTGCTGTTTAAAAATCGCTGTTCAAAGGCAGTGCAGTGTAATGACCTTTCAGACAGAGGAATGATACGTATGTCAGACATAATTTTTGGTAATATACTCCAGATTAAATTCTGTTCAAAGCACTGTTTTTAATATCAAATTAAAGTAATCCGCAATGGCTAAGGTGACTGTTTATAAGGTGTATGGTTATTTATCCTTTATATGATCAGATTCCAGAATCAGGATATTTAAACTTTCAGGACCGCTTATCCAATGCGTTTCATAAGTGTGTCCTTCTTGCATATGACTATGAAAATTGAACATTTTAAAGCATTTTGCTCTACTTGTCATGTATTTAATTTCACTTTCTATACTTTATTTCAATGCATTTTACTGACTTGGTTTAGATTGTTTTTTAAATCATATAAATGTTGCTTTAATTTATATTCCCTGAGTTTCATTCCTAGCCATTAACTAAAAAAATATATATCAAGTATCAGAGTTATTGAAAACAACTCATTTATGCAGATATTCTTACTTCATTCACCGCACTTCATTACAAGAAATTATTTATTAGAATATTTCTCTCCAATTTTTATGAATCTTTTAAATGAATTTTTATTAAAATTGTTAAATACTAAAATAAGAAAGTTGTATCATTTAATCCTGTAAGTATATTTTTACAGAACTGTCAGTCAGATTTTTCTTTTCATCTTTAAAGAATAGATGATAGGTATTTTAATAAGATTTTAAAATCAATTCTATTAACTTCTAATTTTTCCTAAATTAGTTTCATTCAAGGGGAAATATCTAACATTTGTCTTTGATTTATTTATTTTCCTCTCCAGAACTGGTCAAGTTTATTGAATAATCTAGGAACCTTACATTGTCAATTATATAGGATATATTGCATATTAAACTATAATTGTTGTTCTGATTATTTCAAATGCTACTTTGACACTTATTTGTTGCCTTTAATCTTCACATATAGGTGCTGATGCACTGACTCCTTTATTTCAACTTATTTACATTTGAAAAAACATAAATTGAATGAGCAGTATTTTTTGAAAAATTGACATTTTAAAAATCTTGTATATATTCTCACACAAAAATATAAAGTTCTTTTAAATTTAAGATTATTTACATCAAACAGAAATAGAAAACATGTTTCGCTCTGTCAGGAAAAGCAGGAAGGCAAATGTATTTGTTTGGAATGGGTAGGTTCACCACAGACAGAGAGAAGTGGTTTAGGCTGTGTCTGAGTAATGCCATAGCATACATATCAAATGGGAAGTTCATTTACCTAAATATTTTGGTTTCAAGAAAGATTTGAGTGATTAGTCCATCCCCCAATTTTAGAGTCATTTAGAAAAGAACCAAAGTGTATAATTTTAATCTCACTTACCTTAGGCAAAGAAGTGTTAAAAACACATTTTCAGCAGTTGGAATTGAATTTTCAAATGTGAAGATCCTATAATGACTGCTCAAACACAGGAGTGGTGTTTTTTTTTTTAATTATTCTTTGTTCTCAGGAAATTCCCCATGACATGATCTCCCTTTGGTGTCAGTGGTGCAGCTCAGAGAGTAATTTTCGCCGTGGTCACCTGCCATGCCCATCTCACTGAAGGCAGAGCATCTGAAGGGGTGAATACTGTGCCTATGGGTTAACCAATTATTTCTAAAGTGTGTGGTTCTCTAAAGCAATACATCTTTTTCTTTCTTTATTTGATCCCCTGTAGGAACCAACTATAGCAACTGAATTTGGGGGTATGCAGAAGGATCAGTACAACTTTTGATTTGTGGTTTAAATTAGCCTTAATCACTCAAAACTCAAAACTAAGGTAATTAGATTGTTTTGAGTGCCACAAAGATAGTTATGGGAACTCTGAAGTTCCAAAGTAAATGTTGAAAACCCAGGTTATCTTTTAATGCTGAATTAGCTTTTCTGAGGTAAATAAGACTTTATTTTTAAAACAAAATAAATTTTATTGATTAGAGGATTCTTTGAAACTATAGGAGAGCTCATGTGTGTTTCAAGTAGGACAGGTTATTGGTGTACATTGGTGGCCATGTACCAAGTGACTTAGAGGAGGAGTGATGACGATTTACCAGTAACTGCTACAGTCATCTCAGAGTCATTTTCCCCTGCCTTTCCTTCCGTCTGTATCTCACCTGCTTCCCCCTTGGCCCCTCTCTTCCTCCTCCTGATTTTTTCATCGTCTTTCCTCTTTTGCTCCCTTCCACTGTGCGTAGGTCCTTGCTTTTCCTCTCCTTTTTTCTTCTCTACACCTCAGTTTCTTTGTTTTCTATTCTTTTTTCTTTTCTCCCCTCAGATTTTCTATCACCATTTCTACCCATTTTCTCTCTTCTGAAGAATACCAGTACACTTATATCAATTATTGTACTCATTAGATATTTGCAATAATAGATATGAATGAGTAGGCTTTTGTATTGCTCTTAATAATCAATGTTATCTTCCTGTGACATGCACTGCCCTTTTTGAAAATTATGGGTTAGTTATTACTAGTAGAAAAGTGGGCCCTCCTTCCTGCACTGTAAAACTTGCAGAACTTTCAAGCATGGAGCTGTTTAATGCTGAGTTAGCTACTTTCCCCACTGTCAGTTATGTGGTCAAACTGCAGAATCTGATGTCTGTGCACTGCATCACACTTATACACCATGTGGGAGAGTTGTAGAAATCGGAATAGTACACCACGAATTAGCTTGAATTTAAAGGCAGATCAATTTGAGATACCTTAAACTCAGAAGTCTCTTTTAGTAAATTGATGACAGACTATCACTATGAGCACCTTAATCACCTCAAGTCATTTCAGTTTCTTGCTGGTCTCATTGCCAAGGTCCATAATTACAGTTGCGTAGCTATAAAATAGTGATTGCCACCTTTTAAGTAGCTGGCACTTAACAGAGGTCAGAGAGGGGCTGGAAGACCTTGGTATAAGGAAAACACTGGATTGGGAGTCAGGAAGGGAGGTGTGTGGTTCTAGGGTAGGTCCCAGAGTCTTCCTTGACCAATATTGGTCTTATGGTTTTATGCCATGTGAACTCTAATGTCTGTCCCAGCTCAAAAATTCAAAGATTCCTTGGCTGAAAGCTTAGACTTATTATATTAAAAAGAGAAATCCAGGGAAGCACAGTGATACAGTAGAAGGAATTCAGACTTTGGCAGCACAGAGACTATATCTGTTGTCTGCCACTTTAGTTGTGTGTCCTTTGCAAGTTACTTATTCTCTCCAAACCTCAGTTTTCTCATTTTCTAATCTAGAAATAATAATAGCTTTATTTCACAACTACAGTTATTATTAAATAAGGTAATACATATAAAGCACCTGGCATTTATCTAATAAGTAGGTGCTTATTAAATAGTTTTTATCATCTGGTACAATCCCACAACATTAGATAAGGATATTTGAAGCAATACGTGGCAGTTTTCAAGAGAAATTCCAAATTGAGTATACTAAGGAAAGTCACAAAAGTAAAAAAAAAAATCAACCCACCACAACATACTTATGATCAGAGATTGCTTTCAAACAAAAATAAATAATATGACTTGCCTAGAACTGAAAAAGTTAGTTATAGTTCGAGTCCCACCAAAACTTTTATTAAACTAAATCAAACAATTCCTAAGTCAAACCTTCCTGTTCTAAATTGAGTATTCTTTCTAAGTTGATGGTCATGATAACAGCCAAATTTTGTATATTTAGGTGTTCATCTAGGAAAGATGTCAAAATAAGTAAATAGCAACCTCAGTTTAATATTTTATCATATCCTATAATTTATATTTCTACAACCCCATGTAAATAATTTAAAAGTACAAAGCTATTCAGCCAAAGTAGAGCTAAGAGAGATTATTTTAATAGTGGATCCAGAGTTTACCAGGTCCTCAGGAACTGAAGTGGAGGGCTACTTTGTTTAAAATAAAAATATATTTGTTAGGATAAAGGCTTTGGCTGGCCAGTGCATTCTGTCTGTCCACTGTAGCAAAGCGTATATGGGTGGGCAAATGATTATTAGGTTGCTTGGGAGTATGGATGATCTCAATGGCAGACTCCAGCATCTAGGAAAGCTTCTCTATCCAACTCATATCAGCTGGGCTGGATGGCATCTTCTTTCCTAGACAGAGGAAGATTGTCCTGCTTCTAGACTCCATAGATTCTAGACTCCATAGACTCCTTGTTATGTGGCATTGATTGCTTGTTGTCTATCCAGTCATTACCAAAATTCCCTTTATGACTGATTTTGTTGAAAACAGCTATGAGTCCACTTAAAAATATTCACCTCCAAGGCTCCCTTGTCATGTAACTTAGTGAGAGGTGGAAGTCAAGTGGGTGGCATCTTTAGAAAGATTATTAATAAAGTTGATAAAGATGGTTTTTAAAAGACTCAACAAATATTTGCTTTTTGTTCTCCCCTTTCCCATTTGTTCTAGCCAGTATGTGGTAAACTATCTTGTGACCTTGAGGATAGTGCTTACATGCTGAAGATGGTGGGGTAGGAGTTTAGAAGGAGCCTGGGCCTTTGACCAGCTGCACCCTGAAATACCTCTCCTGGACTTCTTGTATCACAAGAAAATGAGTCAGGTTCCTGTTACTGTATTTACGGCTGAATGTAATCCTAATGATTTCTCAAAGGTACACAATGGCCCAGTTTACATTCTATTTTAAGTCAGTCACCCTTATATTGAGCTCTGAATTGCTCCAGTCCTCCCATAGAATTGCCTTTGGTCACCATGATAAAAGTAGGATGTTTCCTAAGACATTTTTGATAATATATTTTCAAACTATCTCTCAAGTTGTACAACTACTATATGTGGCAAGATAGTGCATTTTATGTTAAGTTTTTAAGTAATGCTTTGAGAAAGTAACCTGTGCCTGACCCCCAATTTCTGGAGTTTGTTATAACTGAAAATTTGTGCTAGTTAGTTTCCTTCGCTGAACTTTGTTTCCTGACAGTCCTATCTTTTGAAAATGCAATGTCACCATATGTAAATCCTGTTGACATTTAAAACACTTAGATATGTGAGATAGTTGTAAATGTGAGCTCTGCCCCAACCTTAACCTTATTTGTCATGTGTGGCTCAGCCTCTAGGACCAAATCCAACATTCTCATTCCTTGTGCTTTTTACATATCAACAGAGGAAACAGGCATCTCAGTGTTCCTTTAGGAACATGTAACCTTTTTATTTAGGCCACTTATGTTATAAATGTTGAACTATTCTATGATCATAGTTCCAGTTCTTTTATTTCCTTTTCTCCATAAATACTTCCTGCATTCTCATCCTGCAGAAAGTTGTAATATGTCTAGTGTTTGTGATGAAGGAATATAAGGAAATTAGTTGGTTTTAGGCTCTTTTAGAAAAAATGGGTTCACATTCCCATTTCAAGCAGTGATAGTATCAAACAGTTTTTTAAAAGGCAACTCAAAGGCTTAGAAATAAATTAGTAACAACACTAATAACAGCAAATACTAAATAGCATATAGTATGTGCCAGGCACTGATCTAATGCTTTACATATATTAAAAGATGTAATTCTCAGAACAATCTCATGAGGTAGGTACTATTATTTTCCTGTCATGAATGTAGAAACTGGCTCATAGAGAGGTAAATGTTTTGTGCAAGATCACGAAGCTTATGTAGTTCATGTTGCTCCAGAATCCATACTTTTAAAAAAAATCCCCACCTGAGGACATTTTTTCATTGCTAACAGAGAGAGAGAGACAGAGAAAGGAATGAAGGAAGGAAGGGAGGGAAACATCAATATGCCCTTCTCATATGTGCTCTGACTGGGGATGGAACCCACAACCTGTGTATGTTCCCCGATCAGAAATTGAACCTGCAACCTTTCAGTCTATGGGGCAATACTCCAACCAACTGAGCCACACCAGGCAAGGCCAGAATCCATACTTATGCATTTATTAACTAGTATGCATTTATTTTTAGAAATGACAATTTTAAGAAAGGGATAATAAGAAATAGTAACAGATATTTTGTCTTTCCTTTACTATTTAATTTTTAATTGAATTAATTGGTTAATAAACCAATTCACTTTCAGGTATATAGTTCTGTGATCTATTATTTGTATATTGTATTGTGTGCTCACCACTGCAAATCCAGTCTTCTTCCATCATGATTCATCCCTCCTTTACCATCTTCCATCTCTTCCCATTCCCTTTCCTTCTGCTAATCACCATACTACTGTCTATGTCTATTAGTTTTGCTTAATCCCTTCACCCTTATCACCTAGCCCCCAACTCCACCCCTCTGACAGGTGTCAGTCTGTTCTCTGCATCCATGACTCTGTCTTCAGTTCGTTAGTTTATTTTGTTCATTCAATTCCAAATATAAGTGAAATCACTTGGCACTTGTCTTGCAGTCAGATAAATTTTAAGAAAGAAATAAGGAAAAGTAAAATATAATTTTGTTATTTAAAACAGAGATTGAAAAATCAAAGCAGAAAGTTGATATCCATCCAAGGCCAGAATTTTGTAGTCCTAAATATTCCTTGACTAGACATTATATTCTAGATAAAACACAAAGCAAAAATATCATTTAGCATACTGTTGACTGCAAATGGTTAACATACCTTTCAAGGATAATGACAAATAAAAATATAACAAAGTGATTTGCAAGTTTTATTCAACTTTATTTTTAACATTTGATGAATGTAGCTTATTAAAATTTTAAAGTAAATAGTAAATTTGTTCTTTGACTCACCAATGGAACTTAAGTAGGACTGAATATAAGAAGAGAATTATAAACTTACAGAAAAATTTTTGGCCAAGATGGAAGCATAGGTAGTCGCACTGTGCCTCCTCACACAACCAAAACTAAGAACAACAAAAATTGAGAAACAAAAAACAACCAGAACAGAGAGAAATGAACCAGACAGAGGTCTGACTACGATACATCCAGACCTATAAGGAGGGGCGGAGTCGGAGGCCGACAGAGAGGGGTCGAGGGGTCCTGGCAGGAAAAAGCCGTGAGTGGCAGACGCGGGTGAGCAGGGCGCAGACAGCAGTTGGCAAACCTCAGAAGCACAGGGGCAGCTGATGGACCAGTGGCAGGCCCTGGGTGCAGGAGGCAATGAGCAGACCCAGTAAGGGGCTCAAGGCAGCTGGCTGTCTGCAGCCACTCATTCGCCCACAGACAAACTAAGCAAAAACGGGCAGCGACACACACCACGCAACCCAGGGACCCAGTGCCGGGAAACAAAGCCTAAGAGCACCCACTGAAAACACCTGTGGGAGTTGAGTTCGGAAGATTCTCTCAGCCTCACAGGAGGCTCCTTGGGGAAACCCACAAAGTCCAAGAAAGTACACAAGCCCACCAGCCCAGGAGCCAGCACCAGAAGGGCCCAATTTGCTTGTGGGAAGTGGCAAAGGGGATTGAAGTCCTAGAGAAAGTGGAGCAGGCACCATTGTTCCCTCTCAGACCCCGCCCCCATATACAACATCACAACCCAGCCACTGGGGTGCCCTGCCCTGGTGAACACCTAAGGCTTTGCAGCCCATACATAACAGCCACAACCAGACCAAAGGAAAATAAAAAATAAAAAAGATGGCTCAAACAGAATTAAAATCCCCAGAGCCAATTTTTTTAAGTGACCAAGAGATAGCCAACCTATCAGATGCACAGTTCAAAGCACTGGTGATCAAGATGCTCACAAAATTGGTTGACTTTGGTCATAAATTAGATGAACAAATGCAGGCTACAATAAGAGAAATGAAGGAAAACGCACAGGGAGCCAATAGTGATGGGAAGAAAACTGGGACTCAAATCAATGGAGTGGACTAGAAGGAAGAAAGGAACAGCCAAACAGAAAAGAATAAAGAAACAAGAATTCAAAAAAATGAGGAGAGGCTTAGGGACCTCCAGGACACCTTTAAATGTTCCAACATCCGAATTATAGGGGTACCAGAAGGGGAAGAGGAAAAACAACAAGTGGAGAAGTGATCTGAACAAATATTAAAGGAAAACTTCCCCAATCTGGCAAGGGAAATAGACTTTCAGGAAGTCCAGGAAGCTCACAGAGTCCCAAAGAAGTTGGACCCAAGGAGGAACACACCAAGGCACATCATAATTACATTAGCCAGGATTAAAGATAAGGAGAGAATCCTAGAAGCAGCAAGAGACAAGGAGACAGTTACCTACAAAGGAGTTCCCATCAGACTGTCAGCTGATTCCTCGAAAGAGACCTTGCAGGCAAGAAGGGTCTGGAAAGAAGTATTCCAAGTCATGAAAGGCAAGGACCTACATCCAAGATTGTTCTATCCAGCAAAGCTTTCATTTAGAATGGAAGGGCAGATAAAGTGCTTCTCAGATAAGGCCAAGTTGAAGGAGTTCATCATCACCAAGCCCTTATTATATGAAATGTTAAAGGGACTTACCTAAGAAAATGAAGATTAAAAATATGAACAGTAGAAAAATACTTCAAAGTCACAGTTAGTAACAACCATACCTAAAACAAAAGCAAACTAAGCAAACAACTAGAACAGCAACAGAACCACAGAAATGGAGATCACATGGAGGGTTAGCAACAGGGAAGTGGGAGGAGGAGAGAGGGGGAAAAAGGTATAGAGAATAAGTAGCATAGACAATAGGTAGAAAATAGACAGGGGGAGGGCAAGAATAGTATGGGAAAGTATGTAGAAGCTAAAGAACTTATGACACATGGACATGAACTAAAGGGTGGGAATGTGGGTGGGAGGGGGTGGGCAGGGTGGATGGGAGTGAAAGGGGAAAATGGGACAATTGTAACAGCATAATAATTTTAAAAAATTAAAAAAAAAACAAAGTTCTACTTCTACGTGATTCCCTTTCCTATTAATAATTTGTGTGAAGATGCCTAAACCCATTCCCTTTATGTACAATAAAAATCTCTCTAGGGCCCTGGCTGGGGTGGCTCAGTGGATTGAGTTCTGACCTGTGAAGCAAAGGGTTGTTGGTTTGATTCCCAGTCAGGGCACATGCCTGGGTTGTGGGCCAGGTCCCCAGTGTGGAAGGTGGCCCTTGAGAGGCAACCACACATTGCTGTTTCTCTCCCTCTCTGTCTCCCTCCCTTCCCCTCTGTAAAAATAAGTGAATAAAATCTTTTAAAAAATAAAAATAAATAAATAAAATCTCAAAAGAAAAAAGAAGTATTTTAGCCAGTTCACTGATGTTCATCTATTTGTTATATATACATAACATATAACATATATATAATATATGATGTGTGTGTGTACACACACACACACAATTCCTTAAGTGTTTTAAGTCTGGAGGTATCGCTTGCGAAACTGAGTGATGTGGTACGCAGTGAAAGTTCAGGTAATAACTCAGAGGTTTCTGTGGCGTCAGGCCTGCTCACCAGTCAGAGGCCTGCTCTCACAGTGATACGACAGCAATGGCATAATGTTTGTTTTTTACTTGCTTTTATAGAGTTATTTTTGTAAATGGATCAGATCCTTCAAAATCACTTTATATTGAACTCATTTGAATGAGAAAATAACAGCAACTGCTAAGCACCCTTTCCTGCCTTTGTCTACATCACCTGGGGCAGAGGTCAGTCCTAGACTTTGTGGCAACCAGGCGAGGGTGACACAGGAGAGATTGCCAGGCTGTAAGTGTCCAGTGTGGAGAAACAGGGGTCTTCCCTTGTCTCATTAGTAATTAGTAATTACATTAGTAATGCGAATGTTTACTCATTTGTCACCATTATAGTTTATTCTGAAGTTTGCCATCAGATGTGAACTGAGGTCTACTGACACCTGGTAGAAGCCAAATCAGAGGGTGAAGGACAAATTCATGGTGACAGCTTCCAGTTCAGAACCCACAGAGGTTCTCAGAGGGCCTGAAGAGAGGCCATGCTTTCAGTAGGAGAGAAAAATTTGCCTCATTAGGCTTTATCAAAACATAGTAGCCTTTATAAAGATACTACCAAAGACTGTAGAGGAGGTCCACCTATAGATGTGTTCTTAGGTGGGACAAACCAGATTGTTTCCCCATTTACATTTGCCAGTGAGCTGTGTCAAATTGTAGCTGTAATGGGCAAATCTGTGAGCCTCAAGGGTGGTGGCAGGAAGCTATTGGACTGCTTACCTGGTAAGCTGACCTGATGCAGGTATTAAACCTTTTAGAATATTTCTCTCAAACACAAATAGTTTATGTCAGTCTCTTAACAGAAACTGTGAGGCAAACACTTCAATTCCAAATAAATTATGAAATATGTTAAACATACAGAAAACTACAAGAAAGGAAAATTCAAAATTGGTATCACTAATGAGTACCCAAGGGATACCTGTCTATATTCATTGAAATAAAATGCAAATGCTCAGAAGATCAAGCTCTTCACAGATGTTAAAATATTACTCATTGATTTGACCTGAATGATTTTTTCTCTAACCAAGTTTGTCCTGTCCCACCTATACCAGTTGTTCCCAAGTGTTTTTACAACATAATGAAAAACATGGAAGTCCTGCAAAAGTGAAAGAATAGGAAACCTTGGGTGAGGCACATACTTGGTTACCATCCTGTAGAAACAGCCATAGAGAAAAAGTCTATTACTTTAATTCATTACAAACCAATAAATATTTACAGTGAATACAAACAATTTTTATTCTTAGAAATATTTGTCAGTAAAAAATATTTACCATCAGAAACTAAGGGTGGTTATTGGAATATTGCTAAATAAAAGAATATCTTAAGCTTTTATTTTGCCAATATGATAACAGCTTCTAAACTTTTAATTTTTCTTATGGTAGAAAACTAACATGACTTGAAGATTTATAAATTTTATTAGCTATCACAGAACTGTACAGTTTGGAGACTAGCTGTTACATCAGGGTACTCTGGTTGCCAGCCACAGAAACATACTTTGGCTAATTTGGGCAACAGGAATTGATTAATAGAAAGTGGGGTAACTTGCAGAATGGAAAGAAATTTCAGACATTAGACTTAGAAATAATGATAGCGTATCAAGGAGGAAGGAGTGTTCAACTACTACTAAAGGAATAGTGGTAGTAAAAACCATGTTCTTCTGGAATTCTAATTCCTGGCACCACAGGTCTCATTGCCATCCCACTGAAATAGATGTTGGGGTGGGGGGCTATATGTCCAATGGAAAAATTGAGGTGCTGTTATCCCAAAGAAGTGGGAGTGAGTGCAGGGCAGGCAAAACCAGCAGATGACTACCACAGTATTCAGTATATGTGTTTAAGAAAAAAATGATGCAGAATGATCACTATCTGGGATAGCAAGGCACTGTTCACAAGGCAAGCCATGTGGAGAAAGAAGCACTGGTTTGTGGGATTCTGTAGCATTCTTCATCAGATGTGAAACTTTTAGCAATTTTTTTTTGTGAGGAGGAACAGGGAGCAAAACTGTCCTCTTATTACACATGAATATCTAGCCTAAAAGGGATTCATCATGCTTTTGTAATTTTGTGAATTGTCTAATTCTCTGAAATCTGTACAGTGCAGTACAGACTATTTATCCTTGTACATGAAGCTCAGATTCTCTGGGATGTGAATATCTATCTTCACTTTAAATCCCAGGGAACTTACATTCAGTGACCTACAAGGGAACATCAAAGGTAAATCAGTGAATACGAGGCTCTGCCTTCATGCATCCCCATAGATAAACCATCTCTACATTTGCTAGGAAGATGTCAGAGTGCTTCTCTCAGTCTTCAGCAAACCAGAACTGTAGAACCACTTGTTACATTGACCACCCCTTCTTCTTGGCACACTTTTACCATTTGGTCTCTGGGATTTCACTCTTTCCTAGTTTCTCCCTACCTCCTTTCCCATCCTTCTTTGCTGTTTCTTCCTCTCCTCTCTGACCAGGGTTCTGCTCTTGTTCCTTTTCTCTTTTTTATCTGCCTTATCTCCCTAGGTATGCCGTCTACTCTGCTGCTTGAAGTGTCACCTACATGCTGATGACTCCCTGGACTCCTATGTCTTACTCCTTACTCATTACCTCCACTTGGATGTCTACGGGCATCTCAAACTTAATATACCCGAAAATGAGCCTCTTGTCTCTCATCACCCTGCCACCTTGCAAAGTAGCTCCTTGAGTCTCCTCAACACCATTATTGCTGAGTTCTTACGGTGGTGCAGTCCCCAAACCTTCTTTCTCTAATCTGTAAGTCCTACTGGCCTTACATTTAAAAACATACCCAGAATCTGACATTGCCACCACACCTCTCACCTGGGCTATTTCAACATTTTCTCACTTTCATTCTAGCTATAAAACAGCAGCCAAAGTGATCTTGTTAAAATGAAGATCATGCCACTCCTTTGCTCCTTACCTCAGGCAATTGTGCATTCCACCAAATTGCTTGGAACAGGTCCAGGAGGCCTCTGTTTTCCCAGTGTCCCATCCAGGCTAGCATTTTTACTAGCAAAGATGCCTCAATTTGAATCACAAATTTTATCATAATTCTATCCATCCCTTTCATTGGTCATTTTTCTCTGAGAAAAAGTGATAGTCCTTGACATGGTTTATAAGGAAGGCCCTGTAGCACCTGGCTCCTCTGTTGCTTTTCTGACCCCAAATGTTACTACTTTCCTCTTACTCTTTCCACTGAAACCATGAGGGCCTCATTTTTGTTCTTCAGTCACAGAAAAGGCTCAGTGTCATCTCAGGGTTTTTGCACTTGCTGTTCCCCAGATAGCCCCATGTGTCCTCCGTCCTGATTCAGGCTCATGTTAAAATACCACCTTCTCAGTGAGGGTTTCCCTGACAACACTATTTAAAACTGTGGTCCCTCTTCTTCCAACTACTCCATGTGCTCATGGACTGCTTTATTTTTTTTCATAGCTGTTTTTTATCATCTATGTATTTTACTTTTTACCTTGTTTGCTTTCTGTGTACCATCAGTATAATATCTTCATGCTCCACCAAAGTAGGGATTGTTGTCTGTTTCACTTGTCACTCTATTGGCAGTGCCTAGAATAGTGCCTGGCACTTTCCAGGCACATTTGATTTAATGAATCAGTGAGCAAAAATAGCACTAAAACCCTGCCAAATCTCATAACATTAAAATTGTTGTTGAAAGTGATAATTTCAAAGTAAAGCAATTAAGAGAATAATTTATAAAGAGATTTGTAAGTATAATTTTTAAATTTTGTTTTTTCATTCCATGATAACAATGTTTAAAACAAATCTGAAAATCATGTTTCTACTTTCCCACCCTCAAAACTTACAAAATTCTCATGACTTTTGTGAGACTGTGTAATGCTATTTATAGTAGTCTGTTGGGCTGGCTTTGCTTTGACTATATGTTAGCATATCCAGAAAAGTTCTCATAGCAATTAGTGACTATAATTATTAATAGAAACTATAATAGACTTTAAGCTCTTATTCCCAGAAGCTCCTCTATGCTGCACCATAAATAAATCTGAAGCAATTTTGATGAATGGGTAGCTGGTTTGTATTTAAATTTTCATCTGAATGGGAATAAATAATGGGAAGAACAGAGATTGAAATAATTTGGCTGCACACTCAAGAGGTATGTAATAACCTTATAGAAAACATACCAAAAGGGACACTCATAAAATTTCCTAAAAGATTTCACCTTTTAAGAGAATTGTATCTGGGTAGAGATCAGTCTGCAAAGGGAACAACACCTAAGAATTCTGAATCTTAATTGAATTTATTGATATTCTCTTAGTTGTGTGGATCCAAGGTTCCAAACTTGTGAATATTGATGTGAATATTCCTAGGAGTTGTTTTCGAGAGTTGCTCAAGTTTTATAGATAAGATTTAAATTTTTTCCCACCATATGTCTAACATATTTGAATAATTAATAAGCCTTTGAAATCAGAAGAGACTTAATTCTTAGAGATTCATCTCAGCGTATAGCATACACCCTCAGGGGACTGTCTGGGCTCATTTCCAACTTTGTGTGTTCAAACTATGTAGCCTTGAGCAGGTGACCTCACCTCTCGGTGTCTGTTTTCTCTTCTGCCAAAGAGCACTGATGATTTATTGTTGTTGTCTCGTAGGTTTGTTATAGAACTTCAGTGGGATAGTGCATATGCAGAGTAACACAATGCTTGGCACATACAATAACGTTAAGTATTATTATTGTGGCATACTGTCTGATTTCTTCCTGTGAGGATCTATATTTACTATAATGGGGCTTATAATTTTTATTCCCTTGATATTATGTGCTCATTGGATTGACATTTTAAAAACATAATTGCAATGGTTGCATAATATTCTGTTGTATAGTTGTATGATTTATGAACATATATATTTGAAATTTTTGGCATTTTCATTTTGTTTTCACTGTTATTAACACTATAGTGAATATCTTTGTACATCTTTCAAATTTTGGTAAAAAAAAATTTCCCTTACAGTTGAGGTCTTTTTTTATGGATTTATATAGATACATAATGCTAATGTACATGTGAAAACAGATGTATCTTTGTTTTTTTTTTTTGTTCTTTAATATTGCTTTTGTCCTTAAAGAGTATTTTCATATTTAAAGACTAGGTAAACATTCACATAAATATTTTGCCTAAATTGCATGCACTGTTAGTGCCTTGATCTCATTTGTTTATGTTTCTTTTCTTGTGGAGCAAGTAGCTCCCCTAAAACTGTAGAAACACACTCTGTTGTTACAGTCACCTTCTGCTATTGCCTGCTTTGTCTTAGCTACTGTTAGCAATGTTCTTGAAGCAATGTTCTCGAAAGAGCTGTCCCAGGCACCAGGTGGACTGAATTATTGCTACTGACTGCCAACACCAAATACCATTACTTAAGTCCTCAGGTACCTTTGCTTCTTTCAACAGGGTATAGTTCACTCTCCTGCACACAAATGAAAATATTAGAATCTTTTTTGGATTCTAATATTTTCATTTGTGAAACACCACTGGATAGAGAAACTGCTGACATAAATGTACTCTTGCTGATGGTACTTTTTGGGGTGCCAGTCATAAAAGCATTTCTATCTAATCTTGTAGCACAAATGTATGGTCTCATGCCTTATACACACATTAGCAGTGTATGAAGCATCTAAGTGTTTACCAAAGAAAATGTTAATAAGCCAGAAACTGAACACATACGAAACACAAACTGTTCTTTCTACTTTAGCTCTCAGGTCACTCTTGTTGCTCCCAAATCTCATCTTTTCTCGTAAGCCTTTCTGACAGTGATGAGCTGCATTTCATCATGGTCTTCTCTTTTCTTAAATCTAGTGATGTTGATCTTTAGGAATCCCCAAAGGATGACTGCCCTCTCTATTTCAAACAGAAGTCAAGTGACAGATGCCAGTAACTGTGATGTGGGATCTGCCTGTACCGCTCCCGCATTCCACCCTTCTCAGCACTTCTCAGTGAGACAGAGTCATACGTCTTTGTCCTGTAATTCTGTAAAATACTCAGTGGGAAAATTTAGAAAGTTTCACTATGAGAGCCGATGAAATCCTCTTTGAAATTGTCTTCAGGACTGTGCCCTTCTAATGTGAGAGAGGAAGCTAATCTCTAAATCTAATGTCTTGTAAGCAATTTGTGTTTTATCCACATATACACATGCAGACATAAATGAGATCAAGCTATGCCTATCACAGTTGGCTTTTTTTCCACTCATCTATGTCTTAAGTATTTTTCAACACCAGCAAATGCAGAGTTTTGTCTTTGTTTAGTGGCTAAATAGCAATAGTATTATATTGTATTGATGTACACTTGTATATTTAATCCCTCTACTCATCAAGTGGGGAGGAGCATATGCGGGAATGGATGAAGAGGTGAGGGGACTAAGAAGTACAAATAGGTACTTACAGAATATCCATAGGGATATAAAGTACAGTATAGGAAATGGAGTAGCCAAAGAACTTATATGAACAAGCCATGGACATGAACCATGGTGTGGGTGTTGCCTGAGGGAGTGGGGAGTGCTGGGTGGAGGGGGGCAAAAGGGGAAAAACTGTGACAATTGTGATAGCATAATCAATAAATATAACTAAAAAAAGCTTTGTAAATCCTCAGATTATACAAATATTCTTATGTTATTTTATTTATTTTTTTAATTTAAAATATTTTTCCCAGCACCATTTATCGTCCTTATATCTTCTTCCACCTCCCTGCACACACATTTTCTTAGTGCATTTAAAATGTTTAGTGTTTGCATTTATCTCTCAGATTTATTTGTAAGTCATTTGTGTGTAAGTAGGATGGTACTGATTTAATTTTTTCCTGTATGTTCTACAAATTTTCCCAGTTCCATTTACTTAATAGAAAATTTTTTCTCCCACTGATTCTTTATTCTATTCTACCGTAGAAGTGATTTGTTAAATTATGTATTTGTGTGTGTGTGTGTGTGTGTTTAGCATTTTATTTTACCCTTTCAAAACCCACTCATCTTGAACAAGCCTGTCTTAAATGACTGTCATCAGCCAAGTCTCACAAATTAGGAAGCAAGTCCCAGCCCTGTAGAGGGCAACCCCTTGGAGCATCCTTATTTCAGGAAAGATTTTACAAGACTCAACAAAAAGAAATAAGTTCCCCGTCAAATGAATTGAAACACAGATGCTATTTTTAGGGTAGTTGGTCCCAGATGAGGCTGGGAAGGTCATGATTGAGGCAGCATGGTGTCCCAGAAAAGCACATGGAAGTAGAAAGCTGGGGTGGAGTCCCAGTTGTGCCACTGGACTCTGGGTGACATTGGCCATTCATTTCCATAGGCATTAGTCTCTAGAAAATGGAAGGATTGCTTAGATGAGCTTTGGAACATTTTAGTTCTGTGACTTTCAGTTGCATGATTCTTAACTCCAAAATGACTGGTGAGTCACCCTGAATCCCTCTTGCCAACTCAGGATATCTTTAGGAAGAAATGTCATCTAATATGGGATTAATAGAGGGCTTCTCTCCTCCAAGACATTTCTTCCTCTGGTTCTTGAGGGGTTGGTGGTGGCAATGATCACCTCTGCAGATGTGTGCAGTTTTCCATGGAAAACTGATCCATGCACACCCACCCTGATCCTAATGCACACTGGCCATTCTCAGGGGATGGGTGTGGCACCAGGAGCCCACTGATACATTGTCTTGTCTCAGACCTTGGCACCGACTCTTTTTTTGGAAATGCCATATTCTCTTTTCTGGTAAAATTGAACCTGGGGGGAAGGAGGTAAAGCTCTTTATTTTACCACCTGCCGAAGTGAGGGCAGGATGTTAAAAGTAAAAACAAAAACATTAAGATAGAGATACCTTCTGTACTTAAACATCCCCTTTTCTAATCCTGGAGCACCTGGGTTTAAATTTTGTCTGTTTTGTTACAGATTCCAAAAGGCAAAATCATGTTTTCGCTGGTGCCCTTTGCTAGTGTCTGGCCCTTTATTTTACTTTTTAATTGAATTTTTTGGTGCGACATTGGTTTGCAAAACCATGCAGGTTACAAGTATACTACTCAATAAAGCATTACCTACACACAGCATCGTGCACCCATTGTCCCAAGCAAAGGCTCTTTCTGTACCTATTTTCTACTTCCTTTGCCCAGCTCCACCCAGCCCCCAGCACCCCTTTCCCTCAGGCTGTCACCACACAATTGTCTGTGTCCATGTGTATGTATGTGTGTATGTATGTATGTGTGTATGTGTGTATATATATATAGTTTTTTTGTATAATCCATTCACTTTTTTCTTCTAGTCTCCCAGCCCTACTTCCCTCCCGCAGCTGTCAGCCTGCTCCATGTATCCATGACTCTGTTTCCATTTTGTTCATCAGTTTATTTTGTTCATTAGATTCCACATGTGAGTGAGATCATATGGTGTTTGTCTTTCTCTGACTGGCTTATTTCACTTATCATAATACTCTCTGGGTCCATCCATGCTGTCACAAAAGGTAAGATTTCCTCTATTTCTTTTTTTTCCTTTTTTAAAGCCCAGTAGTGTTCCATTGTGTATAATCAGCCATTTCCAGTATACAAGAATGTTATTGATTTTCATATATTTTATATTTAGGGATTTTATTGAACTCTCTGAATGTATTTTTAAAAAACTTTTTTACAAAGTTTTTACAAATTTTCTTCCAGTTTCAGGAGGCATTTTTAAGGCATTAAAAATTGAACAGGGCAGGATAGAAGAAAAGGACAGATTGTATACAAACCAGATGGGGGTTGCAACAACTTAATTTCATAACTTGCTGAATAAAATTCATTTCTAAAAGGTCTTTAGGGCAAAAATAGTACACTGAAATTTTAGAATACCTAAATTGGAAGGGTTTTAAAACCTTAGATTGTTAGTCTTAGAAACATCTACTTTGTGAATGTAAATCCTCCACTTTGTGAATGGGAAAACCAGGATGCTAGGAATACTCACAGCAGAGGAGACAGCAAAAACAACACACGCTCATAACTGCGCCGTCATTATCATGTTCTGGGACCTTCTCTGAACCCTTTGTGGAACTAACTCAGTTATTCTTAGGTGAACCCTATGAGATAGGTACTAGTATTATTCCTGTTTTACAGTTGGCATAATGGAAGTCCAAAAAGTATTGGAATCTGTAAAATATCAAACTAAATCAGTCATCTTATTTCCCATCATTAAGAAATTTTAACTGAATTTGATGATTAGTTTTTTTTAATATTTCAATGAATACATATGTATTTCAATGAAGAATTTGACAATTTATATAAAATTCTTTTCAATGTTATGAGATTTTACACATATTTTTCATTTTTAGGCAGAATATGAGATTTTGACATCATTTAACAGTTTTGGTTGATCATTTCCATCTTTTCTAACTGGCTTTTAATAGTTGAGTACATCTTATCTCCATTTGCAAATGACTTACAGAAATAGTTTAGTGAAAAGAATTAACTAAATGGTTAGATTAGATTTGAACAAGGAAGTAATAATATCCTTTGCCTTGTTGGATCTTTGATTGAAGAGATTTAATTTCTTCTTTATATTTTCATATCTTTTAAAATTTATGTCATATTTTTAATTTCGCTTTTTTCTCTCCCCTCTTATTTTCATTATATATTTAATTTTTAAACAAGTTTCCAACTTTTCTTTGTTTTCCATCTTAGTAAAATTTTCACTTTGGAACTGGCCACATTAGGAATGAAAACACTAAGTGTAGGGACTTTATCTAAATCACTTTAGGGCAATGATTCTATCTAATGTTGGAGGGATTGGGCAAATTGTACAGGGAAAGGGGTTTTGGAGGCCCTTCCACACTAGTGTTCTGCTGGGACACCTGAGATTGGGGCCGACCACTCATTGCTGTCATACAATGGATCTCTCTATTCCTTCTTAGTTATTTCTTATGGGACACCAACTAGTACTCAATGGCAACTACTGACCTGCAGATCTGGGTGTGAAACAGATTGATAAAAGAGCAATCAGTGTTCTAGGCACCATTTCTGGGATAATCCAATACACTCTTCTTCTACTCCTTTCATTTCTGAGTTCACAGTGAATAGAATTTCAGCCCTGTTTCACAGCCATTTGCTCGACAGTTACATATAATGCATCATAAAGTGATATTTAACCTCCCATTTTTTTGTTTGAGGGAAGAGAATTTTTTTTCCCTTAAAAGCAATAGACATTTCTTGACGGCCTGCTTTGTAAAAGGTATTCTGGTTGGCCAATGAAAGAAATAAAAATGTTTGATTTTTCTTGTCATTAAGGAGTTTGTATACTAGTGCAAGAAATAAATGCTCTAAAATAAAACCAATGGCACGTGCAAACACCAACAACAAATGATGTGATAAGAATTCACACAGGCCCCATGAGCTATCCAACCTCAGATATGGAAGTCTCTCTGACCCAGAGCAATCAGACATGTTTTGGAATAGACCACGAAGCTCACAGAAGGGAAGGAAAGAGAAATTGTACCCTGGGCCTGAGGAGAGGCATGAGCAAATTAAGGTTATAGAGACTTCTAGGAAAGATTTAGTAAACAGTGAGTGAATAGTCTGCTGGAGCCAAACAATTCATTAAAAGGAAGGCAAGTGGTAGGACTGATTTTAGCAGGTTTGGCTTGATGCTGGAGCCTTGCATCCCAGACTGAGGCATCCTCCTTTTAGTCTGTGAGCAGTAGGGAACCACTGAAAGTTTATCAGCTGGAAAATTGCTCCTTGAAAGCCTGTTTGAGATTTCCTGGACTGGACTAAAATAAAGGCCTATTCCATCTGAGGACAGCTGGTGGGTGCAGCTTTGGGGTTCCCTGGGGAAGCATGAACAACTGCCTTAATCAGCTGGTGATCAGTGAGGCAGAAGATAACAGGTTCCTCTTGTCCACAGAAAGTTTTTGGTTTCTTGTGGGACTCTGCAAAGTGGACTAGAACTGTGGAAGGGAGGGAGGGAGACCAGGTACTAGTTAGTAGTAATAAGAGGAGAGGCAGTCTGTTAGAGTGAGTAAGAGAGTGGTCTTCATTGTTGGTCTGGGTCTGCCTCCACCAGTACTAAGCCTCAGCTTCCTCATCTATAAAATAATAGGACTCTTCTCTTAGTAAGGGCATGTGGAACTAACTCAGTTGTTCTTAGGTGAACCCTATGAGATAGGTACTAGTATTATTCCTGTTTACAGTTGGCATAATGGAAGTCCAAGAAGTATTGGAATCTGTAAAATATCAGACTAAATCCGTCATCTTATTTCCCATCATTAAGAAATTTTAACTGAAATTGGTATGACTAGTTTTTTAATATTCTCTGGCATATAGTAAATGCCCAATGAATGTTAGTTATTACTGGGATACTGACAAAGAGGAGGGTGGGAGAGGTCAAAGGGAGGTTATAGAGGAAGGATGAGCAGGCTTGAGTAACTGAGAGCAGAGGAGAAGCAGAAGAAGGCAGAATCAGCAGTGATCTCAGCATCCGGTTGTTGAAGAAATGCAAGCAGTAGCCACTGGGCGAAGACGTTTTGGAAAGATGCGCAGGTTCTTGTGTGAGGTCATGGATTCATTTGACATATTCCCTCAGGGGAATAGTATGTGAGTTATTGGAGGACAACCAAATATTCTGAAACTGGCAGTTCACTTAGTTTTATTCATCTAGTACTTACATTTGGAAAATAAAGGAGGTTGTATAGCCTAACTTCTGGTACATTTATCTCTAATCTGAAATACTTATCTATACTTTTAAAAAGGATCATAATGGACTTTTTCATGTTTTATATTCTTATTGTTACATGTTATGTACAAAAATTAATTTAATTTTTAATAAATTCTAAATATAAGATTTTAACATGTAAACATAGACATAGGTAAAAATAATTCATATGTTAGAAATAGGAAAAGCACAAAAAATATTGGTTTAGATCAGGTAAATTCTTACTTTAGTTCATAAAATTAAGTAATTGTTTAAATAGTTTTAAATGAAAAAATTTATGTAAAATAAAATCTTTTCTAAATATTGAATGCTGTTCACAAAAGTAACCTAGCTTTATATGAAACAAAGGACTCTGCTGTGCTAGCAAAAAAGAAAAAAGAAAAATGAAAAGAAAGAAAGAAAGAAAGAAAGAAAGAAAGAAAGAAAGAAAGAAAGAAAGAAAGGAAAAAAAGGCCTAGGAATCATATTGATCCAGCCAGGTGAGTAGGGAAATATGTGAATAAAATGTGTTCATTGCCATTAATGTCAACATTAAATTTTCTGTGTCCAAATGGATTATTTAGAATAGAGTCCTAGTCTCTATAATACTAAAAGACCAAGAACCAAAACATTGAAATAGAGTCCTTAAATTATATAAAATGATATGGTTTCATTATATTGTTTCTATTCAAAGACATGATTTTAAGACTACAACACTGCAAAATTCAGTTTTATTTATGTAATTTATCATTTAAAAAAGCTATTCTTTCATGTATTTTCTACCATGTATGTTGGAGGAAGTGCTCAGAGAAATTATTTTTTTCATGTAGACAAAGGTAATTTATTGATTTAAAATTCTGGTTTCTTTTAAGCATTTCTTGTAACAATTTCCTTACATTTATTTAATGCGCTTTATGTTCTGTCACCTCTGAATATAGCTATAAGCACCATTGAAAAAAATCCCTACCATTTTGATAGAAAAATAGATGTTGTAAAACACCAAGTGCAAAAAATCTTGGCTCCAAGGTCTATAAACGAATTAAAGGTTCTCTGGTGATGAGTTTATAAAACACAGTGCATTGATATGAAAATATTTTTTAAATAACATTTATATATATAGAACTTTACTTTTTTACAGTGCTTCAAAGTTTTTGATGTATCTTAATATAAATTATTTTATTTGTTACTTATAATAAATCTTTGAGGTAGCATTATTATTATTATTTTAGAGGTGACAAAATAGAAGTTCCGAAGATGTGGGTGACTTATCGAGAGTCTCATGACTTGCGACAGTGGAACTGGCATACACACCCAGGTCTCTGGTTTTAAATCCCTGGCTATGTCTTCTATCAGAGTGGCCCTGTTCAACATTACTGTGCATGTGGTTCCATTTTACAGAGGATCACAGGAACGAAAGTATTTGAGAATGCCTTGGTTACTGTAAAGTAGTGACTTTGCATAAATATGAATAAAATGGCAGATGATAAGTGCTTATGTCTACAATTTTATTTTTTTACTTTTTATCTTTGGATAATACAAAGGGGTGAGTAACTTGGAAGTTTCTAATTCTTTACACAGCCCCAAATTAGGTATCGTTGGTTTAAATAATTTATTTTGTGGACTCACAGGAGTAACTACTATGATAATTATACTTTTTTCCTTAAGTATTTTGAGTAGGTGAGATATTATTATTATTAATTTTTTACATTAGAGAGAGAGGAAGGGCTGTGTGTGTGTGTGTGTGTGTGTGTGTGAGAGAGAGAGAGAGAGAGAGAGAGAGAGGGAAATCAGTGTGAGACAAAAACGTTGATTGATTGCCTCCCATATGTGCCCTCACCAGGTATTGAACCTGCAGCCTAGGTAAGTACCCTGACCAGGAATCAAACCCACAATCTTTTGGTGTACATAATGATACTCCACCAGCTGAGCCACCCAGCCAGGGTGAGGTAATATTTTGGGGGGTAACATCAAGAGGTGGTTGGTGCTAGATCTTCTCTAACCCACCTGAGAAAGCTGGACTTTTTCTCAGCCTTACCTCTCTGTCTTCACTGGTTTGTGGTATTATATCCTTAGGCAGTATAAATGAAGTTTTATGTTACTGTTGATTTTACCTTATTTTCATAGACACACTCAGAAGTTTTTTAAATCAGCTAAAGTAATCATAATAGCTTTCTTTATTGTAAAGATGAAGTAATAAATTTTTACTTTAATTTACTTTATCCTTTCTGGTTAGACTGTCATTTCAAAATGTACTCTGTGACATTCAGACTAATTCTTAGTTGTTTTGCTATGTTTTGATAATGGCAGACTGATGACTTCATTAATACACCTATCTAATATATATATTAGGAAAAAAATACAATATCTGCCCTTCCTTCTATTTATAAATATGTAAAATATACAATATATGTTGTATATTATATATACAATATAGAGTATACACACAATATATAGTATATTATATATACAATATATAGTATATAGGTTATATACTATATATAATATACACACACACATGCACACTTATGATAGCTTCTGAATGGAACATTCCAAGCTTTGATTGGTCTTTTGAAAGGTGTTCTCCTTTCTCCTTTGTGTTTCTTTTTATTAAAATACATTTTAGGATTATGCTATTAGAGTAGTCCCAATTTTTCCCTCTTTGTCCCCTTCCACCTAGCACCAACTATTCCCTCTGGCAGTCGTCTCCACCCTTAGGTCATGTTCATGAGTTATGCATATAAAATCTTTGGCTACTCCATGTCCTATACTGTTCTTAATATCCCCCTGCCTACTCTGTAACTACCAATCATGCTTTTTAATTCCTACACCTTTTCCCCCTTTCCTCTCCCAACTGATAACCATCCAAATTATCTTCATATCTATGATTCTATTTCTTTCTGCTTGTTTGCTTAGTTTGTTTTTTTTAGCTCCAGTTGTTGATAGTTATGAATTTATTGCCATTTTAATGTTCATAGTTTTGTTCTTCTTTTTCTTAAATAAGTCCTTTTAACATTTCATATTTATATTGCTTAGTGATGAACTCCCTTCACTTTACCTTATCTGGGAAGTGCTTTATCTGCCCTTCCATTCTAAATGACAGCTTTGCTGGATAGAGTAATCTAGGTTGTAAGTCCTTGCTCTTCATCACTTTGGATACTTCTTGCCAGTCATTTCTAGCCTGCAAAGTTTCTTTTGAGAAATCAGCTGACAGTCTTATGAGAACTGCTTTGTAGGTAACTATCTGTTTTTCTCTTGCTGCTTTTAAGATTCTCTCTTTATGATAAACACAGTCAGAAAAGTGGGATAGAGGGAGCATACATCAACATAATAAAGGCCTTACACAAGAAACCTACAGCCAACATCATATCCAACAGACAAAATTGAAAAGTTTTCCCACTAAGATCAGGAATAAGGCAAGGTTGTCCACATTCACCACTTCTATTCAACATAGTATTGGAAGTCCTAGCCACAGTGATCAGACAAGATAAAGAAATAAAAGACATTCAAATTGGAAAGAAGGAAGGAAAACTGTTATTATTTGCAGATGACATGATAGTGTACATAGAAAACCCTGTAGACTCCACCAAAAAATTACTTTACCTAATAAATGAATTTGGCAAAACAGTGGGATACAAAGTTAATATTCAGAAATCAAAGGCATTTTTGTACAGCAATGAAATATCAGAAATTAGGAAAAAATCCCATTTACCATAGCAACAAGAAAAATAAAGTACCTAGGAATAAACTTAACCAAGGAGGTAAAAGACCTATACTCAGAAAACTACAGAATACTGAAGAAAGAAATTAAGGAAGACACAGATAAATGGAAGCATGTGCTATGTTCATGGATTGGAAGAATTAACATCATCAAAATGCCCATACTACCCAAAGAAACTTATAGATTCAACACAATCCCTATTAAAATACCAATGACCTATTTCACAGATATAGACAAATATGTAAAAAATGTATATGGAGTCAAAAAGACCCTGAATAGCCTCAGCAATTTTGGAAAAGAAGAAACAAAGTAGGAGGGATCACAATACCTGATATCAAATTATATTACAAGTCCACTGTAATCAAAACAGTCTGGTACTGGCATAAGAACAGACATATAGGTCAATGGAACATAATAGAGAGCCCAGAAATAGGCCCATATCTCTGTGATTAGTTAATATTTGACAAAGGGGGCAGGAACATAAAATGGAATAAAAACAGCCTCTTCCATAAATGGTGTTGGGAGATCTGGACAGGTACATGCAAAAAAATGAAGCTCAACCACCAACTTATACCATACACAAAAATAAACTCAAGATGGATAAAAGACTTAAATATAAGCTGCAACAGCATAAAAGTTTTAAAGTAGAATATAGGCAGAAAATTTTCAGATATCCTACACAGCAATATTTTCACCATTATATCCCCTTTATATCACCATTAAAGCAAGGGATATAAAAGAAAGAATAAACAAGTGGGACTACATCAAATTAAAAAGTTATTGCATGGCTAAAGAAAATACCAAAAATGAAAAAGGAACTAACTATATGGGAGTACATATTTCTAAATTATACACAGACAATGGATTAATTTCCAAAATATATAAAGAACTCACACGACTCCACTCCAGGAAGACAAATAATCTAATTAAAAATGGGCAAAGGACCTGAACACACACTTCTCTGAGGAGGACATACAGAGGACCCATAGACATATGAAAGCATGCTCAACATCACTAGCCATCACAGACATGCACATTAAAACCACAGTGAGATACCACTTCACACCTGTCAGAATGGCCATCATAAACAAATCAAGAAACAACAAGTACTGGAGAGGTTGTGGAGAAAAGGGAACCTAGTGCACTGCTGGGAATGCAGACTGGCACAGTCACTGTGGAAAACAGTATGGAATTTCCTTAAAAATATATATAAGTGGAACTGCCTTTTGACCTGGCAATTCCACTGCTAGGATTATATCCTAAGAATCCTGAAACACCAATCCAAAAAAACCTATGCACCTCAATGTTCACAGCAGCATTATTTACAGTAGCCAATTCCAGAAACAGCCTAAATGCCCATAAGTGAATAAGTGGATCAGAAAATTGTGGTACATCTGCACAATGGAATACTATGCAGCAGAAGAGAGAAGAAACTCCTATTTTTCACAACAGCATAGATAAAATTGGAAAGTATTATGCTAAGTGAAATAAGCCAAGCAGTGAAAGACAAATACCATATGATCTCACCTATTAGTGGAACCTAATCAAGAAAACAAACAAGTGAGCAAAATAGAAAACCAGAAACATGGAAATAAAGAACTGACTGACCAGAGGGGAGTGGGGAGTAGGATAACAAGAGGATGAAGGGGAAAGGTCAAGATAAGGAACACAGATGAAGGACCCATGGACAAAGAAGATGGGGGAGGGAGGATTGAATATGGGAGAGGAGGGATGGGCAGGGCCGGGGAGAGTAATAGGGGAAAATTCGGACAACTGTAACTGAACAACAATGAAAAATTTTAAGAAATCTAAGAAAAAAAGATTCTGTTTTTATCTCTAACTTTTGACATTTTAATTATGATGTGTTTGTGTGGTCCTCTTTGCATTCATCTTGTTTGGGACTCTCTGTACTTCTTGGACTTGTATGTCTATTTCCTTCACCAAATTAGAGAAGTTTTCTTTCATTATTGGTTCAAATAAGTTTTCAGTTTCTTGTTCTTTCTCTTTAAGTTTCACCACCCCTATGATTCAAATGTTGGTTTATTTGAAGTTGTCCCAGATGCTCCTTACACTGTCCCCATTTTTTTAAATTCTTTTTTCTTCTTGCTGATTGAATGTTTTTTCTTCCTTAGGTTCCGAAACATTGATTTGATTCTTATCTTCATCCACTCCACTGTTGATTCCTGTAAATTTTTCTTTATTTCACATAGTGTAACCTTCATTTCTGCCTGGGTATTTTTTATTCTGTTGAAGTACCCAATGAGTTCCTTGAGCATCCTTATAATCAGTGTTTTGAACTCTGCATCAGACAGATTGCTTATATTGATTTTGTTCTTTTTTTCTGGAGTTTTGTTCTGTTCTTTCATTTGAGCCATATTTCTTTGTTTCCTGATTTTGACAGCTTCCCTGTGTTTGTTTCTATGTATTAGGTAGGGCTCCTTTGATCCCCTGTCTTAGTACCATGGCCTAATGCAGAGTGCATAGTAAGTTGGATGGGGTGGAGCCTTATTTAATTGCCAGGGCAGGGCAACCCATGTGAACCTGGTTGATGGAATCTCAGATACAGTGCTACCTGCTGCTGTGTGACTCTGTGTGGGGCAGGGATCGGGAAAGGAACAATGGCCACTTCCTGGCCTCTGAAGTTTTGTCCAGGAGAAAGCTGTCCTTCAGCACTCACCCTGATGCCAGACACTTCAGTTTCTCTCCATATGCCACTGATGCCCTTCAAGCTGCTGCCCCAGTATTGGAGCCCAGAGGGAGTGAGTCTGAGTAAGTCCTAAATCCACTGTGGGCCCTTTAAGAACAGATGCCTGGGAATTATGCAGTTTTTTTCCACTGTCCCAACACCCACAGGTTTTTACAGCCAGAAGTTATGGGGACTTATCTTCCTGACACTAGAACCCTGGGCTGGGTGGTCCGGTGTGGGGCTGGGATCCCTTGCACCCGAGATATCCCTCCCGATTTTTATTCACCACTCCTGGATGTGGAACCAGCTCATTTGGCATCTCCGTGTCTCTGAGTGTCTCTCCCTTTGTGCTTTTGAACGCTTTATGTTTTCCACAGCTAACATCTCCTATGGGGAGGTGCCTTGGGGCAGTGACTTTGTGGCAGACCACCTGTGTGTGGCAGAGGTACTTCACACTTGGTGGTGGTTGGAGAACCAAATGAGCATAAGGAGCAGAGAGGGAAGGCAACAGGGAAATATAAATGGTAATGTGACAAAAGAAAGGGAAGAGCGGAAGAGTCTGGCAAGATGTAAAGGTGTGTATGTGTTGAGAGGTACATGTGGGAGGGAGTTCTGGGGATAAGGCCAACTGTGAGGAGTGTAAGGAGCCAGTGTGTAGTTTAGTAGTGTAGGCGAAGCATAGTAGTGAGCAGCAAGTGGGATGAGAGTTTGGTAATGCGAGTAGGAAAGTATGTTTTGTTACAGATGTCTTGTTGGTTATAGGATATTGCTTTCTATAACTATCTGAGGTGTTAATTATAATAGTGATAAGATAAAATAATCCAGAAATGAAAAAGGAAAGAAAGAAGGAAGGAAGGAGGGAAAGAAGGATGGAAAGGAAGGAGGGAAGAAATAAGTTAGTTATTCAGAAAGAAGAATTAACTTTGGGAAGGTCTCTCCCTAAATGGGTTAAAATAAGAAGTTTTATTTTCTGGTGGTAAGGAGAGGGATAAAAAGACTCCTTTCAACAGTGTTTGGGGAACTTGGAATTTAAATACTATCATTACTAAAGAGTAGCTAATATTTATATAATGCTTTTTACTTACAGACACTTGTACTTTATATACATTATCTCATTTAATTTTCACAACTGTTTGAAGTAACACTCATTTTGCATATTTTACGTATGGAGAGACTGAGACGTGAAGAGAATTAAGTAACTTACATAAGGTCATAGAACTAACAAGTGGCAGAGCAGAATTCAAACCCAGGAGAATAATTTCTAGAGCTTGGACTTACAATCCTGAATCACAATTGATGTATTTTTTCTCAAAGCAAAATAAACAAACCAAAACCACAGAAACTAGTTCAGCAGCACATTATGTTTATATTTTCTTTGCTTGTGAGCTCACACCATTTTCCATTATGCGTGAGTGAATTAGCTGGTAATTTCTCTTTATTTCTTTTTTGGCCTTACCTTGTCCATTTTATTGTTTATTAGTGACCACAAGAATATAAATTATTGAAAATAGTGTTGGGGTGGGGGAACTTAAATTCATTAGTTTGTGACTTCTAAGTCTCAGTTTAGTTGCTCTGTAGGTAAAGCAAAAGTAGATTGAACATGTCTTTGATGGCAATTGCCAACCATAAATTTTAAAGATGAGTTTTGAATGTCTTAAAATCTAAAGCATGCTAAAAAGGTACAGTTTGAGAAAAATTGGGTTGGTTCTTCATCAGGACTTGGAACAGTTGTAGAGTATCTCCTTAATTCGGTCTTCTCTCAAAATTGTCGTCTGTTTACCTTAGTTAGGCAGGAACACGGGAATCTATCACACATGTTTTCTATTTTGTATTTCTTGCACAAGCAACATTTTAAATTCCCCTGTTCATTAGCACTTTGCGGACCAAACACATAGTCCACATTTGTGTGTAAAGAAATTCATCGGCCCTAACAATTCACGTATCCCTCTTGTGCACACTTACCTCCAAACTCCAGCTGACCCATACAGCTTGCCCAAGCTTGTCAGTGATTTCTGGAGAATAAAATTGGCTTGTGTGTGAGGAAAGCACCTTAAAGCAGCCTTTAACAGTTACATAGCTCTGCTATTTCCAATCTTTGGGAAAAGTTCTACAATACTGTTTCCTACATATAAAGAAGGATTTTGAAGGGAAAGATTGCAGTGCCAACTTTGTTTACTCATAGGAATCTTCACAGTAAATGCATATACACAGGCATGGACATGCACATGCACAAATATCAATAAAGATACATAGGCACATTTAATAGAAGCTTTAGTTTTTTCCTAGTGGTTGGTCATGCTAATCCTGGTTTGGGAACCAGTTTTATTTAAAGAGAATTCTACTACTTCATTTATTGATTTATTTATTCACTCATCAAATACATCAGGAATTTTTTTCTTTGTAAATTTTTGTTATTATTGTTCAACTACAGTTGTCTGCATTCCCCTGCCACTACTCCCCCCCACCATAGCCATCCCCACCTCTCTCCCCTGATTTTCTCCCGCACTTGGTTTTGTCCACGTGTCCTTTATAATTGTTCCTGAAATCCCTTCCCCTCTTCCCCCCATTATCCCCTCTCACCTCCCCTCTGGTTACTGTCAGTTTGTTTTTAATTTCATTGTCTCTGGTTATATTTTGCTTGCTTGCTTCTTTTGTTATTTAGGTTCCACTTAAAGGTGAGATCATAGACATATACATTAGGAAGTTTTTGCCCTTGTGGAGATTATAGCCAAGATGAGGGAATCAGAAAATGATAAGAGAAGTAAATGAAAAATGCAGTATGTTAGATGAGAAAAATACAGAGAAAAAAAGACAGGGAAGGGGGTAGGAAATGTATAAGGTGGGAAGTGGTGAGGATGTTCCCCTTAAGAAGATGACTTGAGTAAAGACAGAGGAGAAGAGGGAATGAGCTCTGCAACTGTCTGGAGGAAGAGCTTTTCATGCAGAAGCAGCAATAAATGCATAGAAGCCTCTCTCTGTATTTGTTATAACAAGGGTGGATAGTGTGTCTGGGTTTTGGGGGGATGCAATAGAGGGAGGTGAGGAAAATGCAGGGAAGACAGAACCAACAGGGTTTTCATTGGCCTTTGGAAGGGATTGAGTGAAAGGGAAACTTTTGAAGGGTTTTGAGCCAAGGAGCAACTGCATCTAATTTCTTCCTTACAAAAGGACCATCCTGTACTGCCAAATTGAGAATGAGTTGTAAGAGGGGCAGGTATGGAAGCAGGGAGAAGTTAGGAGGCCATTGTAACTGATGAACAGGACTAGGGTGGTATTCTAGTTTAATTTGCTGAAGACAACGTGTGTGTGTGAGAGAGAGAGAGAAAGAGAAAGGGAGAGAGGAAGAGAAAGAGGAGATTAGGGAAATGAGAAAGAAGGGAGGGAGGGAAGAGGAGAAGTCAGGAGGGCTTCAAGCAGTCTGGCTTGATCGACTTGGGGAGTGGAGATGTCATTTATTGAGATGGGGAAGACTGCAGGAAGAGAAGGTTTGGGCAGAGTATCTGGTGCTCAGTTTAGGACATATTAAGTGTGAGGGAACTGTTGGACACACATGTGCACAGTGCTAGTTGGGTACAAATGTGGAATTCAGGAAAGAGGTCTGGGCTGGGGATATAAATAGGGCATCATCTGCATATAAGTGGTGTCATAAGGAGTCAGTGAGGTTAGAAGAGGAAGTCCATGGGAATTTAATGCAGGAAAGAAAAGAGCAACATGATTATGAAAAGTATACTGGGTTGTGTATTTGGGAGTTTGTGTGACCTTGAATGAAGCTCTGTTTTTAGACACAGTTTTCTTGTCTGTAAAATGGGAAAGTGAATAGCCTCAGACATCCCTTTTTTGGACTACATCATCCGGTCATTTCTAAAAAAGTCTGTGTTTCTGAACTTTTTTAGTATGGCAGTGGATCAGCACAGATACTTTAACTTTAGTTCAATAAGATTATTCTGAGAGCCATTGAATAATGAGTCATCTGTGTATAACTAATCACAGATATCACTTCTGACCCTAGTCTTTCATTTGTCCAAACATAAGCTCTAACACAAAGCATGTACACACACAGGCATGTACACACATGCACACAGATACACATTCTGATGATGTCTTTGTGTCAGTTTGATCTTTCAGATGGTCAGGTGGCTGAGAGAACAGTGAATGGTAGAAAGCTACCTCTGAGGCTGCTTCATGTTCGCCCAGAAGCACCCTGTGGTACACATTAATTTTCTTTAAACTTGCAGTCACAAATCAGACCTTAACTGTTATTTCAGAAATCTCAGCCCATGAATCTTACTATCTTTCCTTGAAATAGCAGAGTCTGTGTACCAAATCTGTAAAAGATTTAAGAAGTTTTTGGAACAGTGGTTGGCACTTCTTGTTTGTTCCAGAAAGACTAATATACTCCATAAATTTCTAGTAAAACATGACTTATTCCTAGGGGAGGGGAATATTATTGAGTACTTAATAATCCCTGTGGGCACTGCTGGATGCTTTTTGTGCATTATCTTGATTTACTTAATCTTTATATGAACATGGTAGGTAGATACTATTCTATACATTGTTTAGATGAGGACCTGAGGCACAAAAGGCCTAAATTACTTGCCTTGAGTCACATCAGTAGAGCTGTTAACTTTAGTCATCAGGAGTCGAACAGCACTCTGGGGCCTCAGAGCTCATGTTGTCTTATGACACATTGTATTTTTGAGGTGTGCAGGCCAGGAGAGCCAAATTTAGAAGTGGGTCTGCCTAGGGGAGTCTGAAGGGGTCCAAGTTCGTGCTGGTACTTGACCAACGTCTGCTGTTCTACCGTTTCCAGTGCTCAGGTGACAACTGGGCCCCATGTTATTATCCTTCAGACTATTACTGATGCTTTTTCAAACCCACATTGAGGTATGTATTCTGCCTTCCAGCAGATTGTCTTCAGACTTAATGCATGTCCTCTCTGTCACACAAACACATATTATTCAGTCAACAATCCAGGAATGACTGAAATCTAAAAAGCCCCACCTAAAAATATTCAAATACATGTAAAACCAATACAGATGCATTTAGCAGGGGAGTACAGAGGCCTGGCATAAAAGACGGATGAATGGGCATCACACCAAGGCCCTGCTGTGTCTCTGTACATATGCATACACATGATACAAGGTCACTGTGGAGGCTAACTGAGATATGTGGCAGTGTTCTGTGATGAGTTACACTACATGTAAAGGACTGCCGTTATGGTTGAGTCTGTTCTCTTAGAATTAGGTAAGTTTTTATAGTTAAAAACTGGGGACTTATTCTTCTACTTTTAATCCCTGATATAATTATTGTAACTTCATCCTTTTTTATTAACAAACTATATGTAAAAAGAATAATTTGTTTTCTTTTATATATTAATTTTCTTCTGGAGTGATGAGAAAAGTTTGAAAAAAACCCTTTTTCACTTGAGACAGATTTCAGAGTTCTCTCTCTCTCTCTTTTTAAACTCGAGGGACAGAATTCCAGAGATATTTCCAATGAGAATGGCTTGAGAAAGCCAAGGCAAACAGCCCAGTGCCCCCCCAGCCATACCTCTGCACCATGAGTCATTATTCTTTCCTCTACACTGCCAGGTTCCTTTCCTGCTTTACGGCAATTTTCTCAGTGTCCTGTTACCTGTGTTGATGCTCCCAGCTCTAAATTTGAAGTGTTAATCTTCTTTCTGTCTTAGAGAATCCCAAGACACCAAAAACATTCATTGCCCACCCTCCTTTTTTTCTTCTCACGTTCCTCTTTGACTGTTATTTCTAAGCATAAGTTGTAAAGTTGCCAGTACATTTCTCTTTTAACACTCCAGTGATTCCGTTCTTCTTTGCTTGGGTCCAGGGCAGCACTGCCTGCCATCCGCATCTTCATCTTTACCATCTACCTCCTTTCTAAGTCTACACTGATACTTTAGTGCTTCTGAGCTTCTTAAATCCTTGCTAATAATCCATTTTGGGAAAAGATGTAAACATTTTTTTTATTCTAACATGCTTTATATCTCCTCCTTGTTAGGCAAACTTCTATTCAAAGATTATAGTATATCAGTATCATTTCTAGTTAAAAAGTTTTGAAAACTACCCTAAAGGGGAGATTTTCACATAAGATTATTTTTATTATACCCCAAATTATTCTGTAAGGATGTACTTTAGTGCCACACTAATTAAAATTCACTTTTTGTCATGTTTCTTAAATTATGTTTGGCTTTATCTTGGTCTTTTATTTACAAGAGATTGATTCAGCAATATTGTTACTTTGTTTCCTTATTGAACACTTCTAATGTTAAAATCAGGTTTTTTGAGGGTCTCATGTCTTTCAGGGAATGTATTCATTTCAGGTAGTGGGTCTTCTACATATTAAGGTGACTCTGATGATTAACAGCAGCATAGTAGGTAAAACTGATATTGCACCTGAATTTTTCATGTACCCAAGAGACTCCCAGGGATATAGCACTTTATTGTCTATGTATAATTCAGATACAGCAGTAGGTAGAGGGAACTCACAAGGGAAAAACCCCACTGCCCTTCCAGATATGTTAAATGTTGGATGAAATAATGGGACAGAAAAATGTTAAAGTACATATTTGGGAATTCTAGTATTTAATATGTGTTTTGTCCTATACCAGTTCAGACCTTACTTCAGGTAACTTACAGTTGGAAAATGACTGTCAGTGGATTGCAGAAAGGGTGTATGAAGAGCATCTTCTTTTTGCAATCTTGGAAATTGGGAGTAAATAACTCCCCCCACCCCCACTGCCACAGTCATGCACAGCATTATCTTCCAAAGTGTTTGGTTAGCTGCCTATCACCACAGCATACTTGGCAGCTGTGCTTAACAAGAAGAAGAGGCTAAAGTAGGATATGAATTAATAAGTTAGTGGGGTTTTGATTTTCCTTTTACTAAAACAAATTCACTGTAGCTGCTAGTTCAGATTACATTCCCATTTGAAATGTAGATCAATATATTTAATATTTTTATATGAAATTTTCTCTGTATATATGTGTATTCCCCCGCAACCAGTGCCTTAAAAATGGCAGCGCTATCAAAACGTTTGTCAAGAGCACAACCAACTACTTTCAGACAATGGAGGTGCTGCTGCTGCTTGAATTCCATTGTCTAAGTTTCCCTGAGTCTTGTTGTTGTGTTATGGCAAAAATTGCAGTAAGCTAAGCATCATGGATTCCAAAGCACCCAGAATGTAATTTCAGTCACAAAATGTAGCTCTAGTGTAAAGCATCCAAGCAATGTACATAGAGATATTAACTGTTTAAAAAAGTTTCACATGTTTTATTTAATATTCTTAATACATTAATGATCATAATGGTCATGGCATTAACAATGCTAGATATTAATATACATATAGATAAACTTGCTTATGCAATTGTGTATCTATTCTTAATTTGTTTTACTTGATGGAAAATAGTGTTATTCTTCTGATGAAAGTGACTGTATTTTATAGTTAGTTTTGTTATAGGTAGATAGAGATAGATATACAGAAATAAATACTTTATTTTGAAAAACAACTGGAATGGGAACAAAGGCAGAAAAGTGTACTGGAACAATGACTAAAATTTAAAAAAAAATAAAGAAAAGAAAAACAAAAAGGTGATGTCATGCTAAAAATCTACATCAATTTGGAAAAAGTTAGAAATTTCAGAGAATCAAGTGTCATAACAACTCTAACTGTAACATTGACACTGCAAAAAATAACATTTTATAGTATATAATAATTTCTTTTGTTACTATATTATGTGTGCTAAAGTTAAATTTCAGGTTCATTGGGAAATTTAATTTCTATATTTTCTGAATGGGATATTTCTGTTGTAATACATATTTTACTATATTCATTTTCTAGGACTGCTGTAAGAAAGTACCATAAACAAAGTGACTTGAAACAGCAGAAATGTATTGTTGCACAGCTCTGGAGATTAGAAGGCTGACATCTTTGGGGCTGGTTTGGTTCCTTCTGAGGGCTGTGAAAGAGGATATATTTTAGACCTCTTTTGTTGTCCTTTTTCTCCATGTGATACTTCACGCAGTGCTGCCTCTACACATGTCTGTCTCTGTGTCCAAATTTCCCCTTGTGTGAGGACACCAGTTGTATTTGATTAGTGCCCCCATAAATGTTCTCACTTTAACTTGATCACCTCTGTAAAGACCGTCTCTTGTTAAGGTCACATTCTGAGGTACTGAAGGTTGATGATTTGCAGGCAGGGCGGGTGGCGGTTTGCACAATACAATGCATAACAGTAACCATTGTTTTGTATTTGATGCACTAAAGTGCATCCTTAATAGGGTTAAAGGAACTGAATATTTTTAAAGCTATAATGAGTCCATTAATTTCTGTGAGATTTCTAAAGTATAGGTAAAGTATATGTGAGAATAAAACATTATGACTATTATTGAATTTTTAAATGCAGCATTACTTTTCAGATGCCTGAGAGGACTTGAAGTGAATGAATTCATTTTGGGGGGAGGTTATTCTATTTGCACAGTTAGTATTCAGAAGATTTGCTAGACTAACATGCAAGCATGAATACTTCATGTTCTCTAAAATACCTTTAGCATACTGTTTACATTTGTCTAGGAGAGTTCATTAAAGCCAGATTTTTTGTAAGCTTCTACAAATAATTCATCATTGATGAAAGGCAGTGACGTCCCACAAGCACTTACTTTTGTTTATTGTGTTTTTGTTATTATTATTATCTCTTTGCATCTGAAATAAATATGTTGAGAATTTCCTCAAAAGCTTAATACACTGCAGTCACATTTCCCTTTAATGTACATATCACTATGGAACCAAAACTCTCAGATATTATGTACCAACTCAATTGTTATTTGATTGTAAGATAATAGTAAAATATAATAATTTCAAGAGATTGTAGAAGTACTAGCATTAAATATTAAACATTTAAATGAGGAAGCACTGATTAATTCATAATATTCTGAGCAGCTCATGAATGTTTAACATCCATATCTTGCCTTGATTAGATATTATTTAACTGGAATCATGGTCACTTTAGGACTATTGGTTACCATTTTTATTTGCAGGCCCAGTTTACAAAATGATTTATTTTATTTTAGATAAATATTGTTTCGAACTTCTCACCATTTTTTCACTGTTTCATAAGCTAGGACAGAATGAAAAATTAAGGATTTACAATATCTGTTAAATATTTTAAATCGTAATTATCTTTATATTTTTCCTCTCATGAATTTATTAGGGTGACACTGGTTAACAAAACTATGCAGGTTTCAGGGACACAGTTCTACAGCACATCATCCGTGCACTGTAGTGTGTGCCCAGTGTTCACCACCCCAAATCCAACCTTCACCCTTCACCATCTGTCCCTCATCTACCCTCTTCTCCCTCCGACCTCACCCCTCTCCCTGGCAATCGCCACACTGTTGTCTGTGTTCACGAATTTTTCTCTCTTTTGTTCAACCCTTCCACCTCCCCCCATCCAGTCCCACTGCCCCCGCAGGACAACTGTCAGAATGTTCTCTATCTACGAGTCTGTCACTATTTTGCCCGTTAGTTCATTTTATTCATTCAGTTCCACATATGAGTGAAACCACGTGGTACTTTTATTTCTTTTACTGGCTATTCACTTAGCATAATGCTTTCTAGGCTCAGACATGCTGTCCTCAGGATGACATTTCCTTCTGTTTTACGGCCAAGTAGTATTCTATTGTATAAATGTACCACAACTTTTTACCCACTCATCTACTGTGGTCACTTGGCCTGCTTCCAAATTTTGGTTATTGGAAATAATGCTGCAATGAACATGGGGTGGGTGCACATATTCTTTCAAATTAGCGTCTCAGGTTTCTTTGGGTATATTCTCATAAGTGGAATTTCTGAGTCATAAGGCAGTTGAATTTTTAATTTTTTAAGTAACTTCATACTACTTTGCACAGTGGTTGTACCAGTCTGCATTCCCACCAACCGTGCACCATGGTTTTCTTTTCTCCTCATCCTCACCAGCCACTTGTTTGTTGATTTATTCATGACAGCCATTCTGACAGGTGTGAGGTGATCTCATTGTGGTAGTAATTTGCATTTCTCTGATGATTAGTGACATTGATATCTTTCTTTCCACATGCTTATTGGCCATCTTAATGTCCTCTTTGGAAAACTATCTCTTCAGGTCCTCTGTCCATTTTGTAATTGGATTTTTTTTTTTTGAGGTGGGTGTTGAGTTTTATAAGTTCCTCATAAATTTTGGATATTAACCCTTTATCATATGTATTATTGGCAAATATATTCTCCCATTCAGTGGGTTGTCTTTTTATTTTGTTGATGGTCTCCTTTGCTATGAAAAAACTTTTTAATTTGTTTACTTTTTCAGTTGTTTCCCTTGTCCAAGGAGATACATCGAAAAAATATTGCCACAAGAATATCTGAGATTTTATTGCCTATGTTTTCTTCTAGGATATTTATGGTTTTTAGTCTAACATGCAAGTCCTTAATCCGTTTTCAGTTTATACTTCTGTATGGTGTAAGAAGGTGGTCTAGTTTCATTTTTTTTGTACTTATATGTCTGGTTTTTAAAACACCACCTATTGAATAGACTATCTTTGTCACACTGTATGTTTCTGTCTTCTTTGTCAAATATTAATTGGCCATAAAGTCATGGGTTAGTTTCTGGGCTCTCTATTCTGTTCCAATGATCTTTATATCTGCTTTTATGTCAGTACCAAGCTGTTCTGATTACTATGGCTTTGTAGTATAGTTTGATACCAGGTAGCATGATTCCTCCAAATTTGTTCTTCTTTCTCAAGATTGCTGTTGCTATTCAGGTGTCTTTGGAAATACATGTAAATTTGTGGAATATTTGTTCTAGTTCTGTGAAATACACCATTGGTATCTTGATGGGAACTGGGTCGAATCAATAGATTGCTTGGGGTAGTATGGACATTTTAATGATGTTAATTCTTCATATCCATGAACACTTATTTGTATCTTTCTTAATTTCTTTCTTCAGTGTCATAATATTCTGAGTATAGGTCTTTACATCCTTGCTTAAATGTATTTCAAGGTATTTTATTCTTTGAAGCAATTGTGAATGAGGTTGTTTTCTTAGTTTTCCTTTCTGATAGTGTATTATGTATACATAAATTGCATTTGATTTTTGGATATTTATTTTTATCCTATTTTACTGAATTCATTTGTAATTCTAGTAGTTTGTGGTGGAATCTTTAGGGTTCTGTATACACAATATCATTTCATCTGCAAATAATAGCAGTTTTACTTCTTTCTAATTTGGATGTCTTTTATATCTTTTCTGGTATGATTGCTATGTCTAGGATTTCTAGTAGTATGTTGAATAAGAATAGTGAGTAAAAGCAGACAACCCTGTCTTGTTCCAAATCTTAAGGGTAATGATGTTAGTTTTTGCCCATTGAGGATGATGTTGGCTGTGGCTTTGACATATATGGCCTTTATTATGTTTAGGTATGTTCCATCTATTCCTACTTAGCTGAGAGTTTTATCATAAATGGGTGCTGGGTTTTATTAAATTCTTTTTCTGCATCTCCTGATTTGATCATGTGGTTTTTAATCTTCAGTTTTTATGTGGTGTATCACATTATTGATTTGTAGATTTTGTACCACCTTGCACCCTAGGAATACATCCCACTTGATCATGGTGTGAGATCTGTTTAATGTATTACTGGATCTAGTTTGCTGATATTTTGTTGCGAATTTTAGCATCTATGTTTATCAGGTGTATTGGCCTATAATTTTCTTTGATTATAGTGTCTTTATCTGGTTTTGGAATTAGTATGATTCTGGCATAGTAGAATCAGTGGGAATCTTCCCTCCTGTGGAGTTTTTTGGAATAGTTTGAGAAGCAGAAGTGTCTTTTATTGGCTGTTTGATAAAATTCAGCTATGAAGCCATCTGGTCTGAACTTTTGTTTGTTGGGAGCTTTTGGTATTCTGCTTTAGTTTCATTAGTTGTAATCTGTTTGTTCAGATTCTCTTATTCTTCCTGATTCAGTTTTGGAAGATGGTATGTTGGTAGGAATTTACCCACTTCTTCTAGACAGTTTGTTTGCATATAGTTGTTCATAATATTTTCATACAATCCTTTGTATTTCTTTGGTGTCAGTGGTTTCCACTTCTGTTTCGTTTTTTGTTGTATTTATTTGGGTCATCTCTCTTATTTTCTTGATGAATCTGGTTAAAGGTTTGTCAATCTTGTTTATCTTTTTCAAAGAACAAGCTCTTGGTTTCATTGATGTTTTGTTTTTTTAGGCTCTGTTTCTTTTATTTCTTCTTTGACTTTTATTATTTCCTCCCTTCTACTCATTTTGAGCTTTGTTTATTGTTTTTTTCCCAGTTTTTTTCCAAGTGTAAAGTTAGATTGTTTATTTGAGATTTTTCTTGTTTCTTGTGATAGACCTGTAATGCTACGAATTTTCCTCTTTAGACTGCTTTTGCTGTCTTCCATAGTTTTGGCTTGTTTTGTTCTCATTTTCAGTTATTTCAAGGTATCTTTTGATTTCTCCTTTGATCTTTTTGTTAAACCACTCATTGTTAGTAACATTTTATTATAGCCTCCATGTTTTTGTGTTTTTCACGTGATGGATTTCTAGTTTCCTACCATTATGATTAGAGAAAATGTTTGATATGATTTCAATCTTCTTTAATTTATTGAGGGTTATTTTGTGTCCTGATATGTGGTCTATCACAGAAAATGTTAGATGTGCACTTGAAAAGAATATATATTCTTCCACTTTGGAGTGAAATTCTTTGAAGGTATCAATTAAATCTATACAATCTAATGTGCCATTTAAGGCCACCAGTCTCTTGTTTGTTTTTTGTCTGAAAGATCTACCCATTGATGTCAATGGGGTGTTAAAATCCTATAATAAAACCTAATCAACAAAATAAACAATCAAGCAAAATATAACCAGAGACATTGAAATTAAGAACAAACTGATAGTAACCAGATGGGAGATGGGAGGGAATAATGGGGGTGGGGGGTTCAGGAACATTTATAAAGGACACATGGACAAAACCAAAGTGGAGTAGGATCAAGGGTAGGAAGTGGGGATGGCTGGGGTGGGGGGAAAATGGAGACAACTGTACTTGAACAATAATAAAAAATGTGGGGGAAAAAAGAAAAAAATCCCCTGCAATGACTGTATTACTGTTGATAACTCTCTTATGTGTTTCAAGATCTTCTTTATATATTTAGGTGTTGGGTGCATAAATATTCACAAAGGTTATATTATTTTGTTGTATTGCTCTCTTTATCTTTATGCAGTGTCCTTCTTTGTTGCTTACTGTAGCCTTCATTTTAAAGTCTATTTTGTCATATATAAGTACTGATACTTCAGCTTCCTTTTCTTTTCATTTGTGTGAAATATCTTTTAGTCTGTGTGTATCTTTTGTTTTGAGATGGGTCTCTTATAGACACCATATACATGGATCTTGTTTTATCCATTCAACTACCTTATTTCTTTTTATTGGACCATTTAAGCCATTTACATTTAAAGTTATTAGTGATCAGTATATATTTATTAAAACTATATTCTTCTGGGGTTTTTTTTCTTTTCTTTTTCTTCTTTCCGTTCTTCTGAAAGCATGCCCTATAGCATTTCTTGTGATCCTGGTTTGGTTTTGCAAACTCCTTTAGCTCTTTCTTCTCTGGGAATCTCTTTATACTCCTTCAATTTTAAATGATAGCCACACTGAGTAATGTAAAGTAGCCTTTGTTGTGGGTCCTTGCTTTTCATCACTTTGAGTATTTCATGCTAATCCTCTCTGGCCTGAGAAACCAACTAACAATCTAATGGGAGCTCCCTTGCAGGTAACTAACTGTCTTTCTCTTGTGGCTTTTAAGATTCTCTCTTTGTTTAAACTTTGCTATTTTAATTATGGTATGTATTAGTGTGGGCCTCTTTGGGTCTGTCTTGGTGGGATTCTCTGCACTTCCTGGACTTGTATTTATTTTTCCTTCACCAAGTTAGGGAAGTTTTCAGTTATTATTTCTTCAAATAGTTTCTTGATCCCTTGCTCTGTCTTTTTCTTCTGATACCCCTATAATGCAAATGTTGTTACATTTCATGTTGTCCCAAAGCTCCCTTCAACTATCTTCATTTTAAAAAATTATTTTTTGGTCTTGCTACTCTGATTGGGTTTTTTTCCCACCTTGTCTTTCAAATCACTGATTTGATCCTCTGCTTCATCCATCTTGTTGTTTATTCCTTCACGAGTATTCTTTATTTCAGATGTCGTATTCTTTATTTTAAATGGTCCTTTTTATGATTTTATGTCCTTTTTCATGGATCCTTATAACCATTACTTTGAATTCTGTATCTGATAAATTGCTAGCATCCATTTAATTTAGCTATTTTTCTGGAGATTTCTCCTGTTCTTTGGGGCCTGTTTTTTGTCTCCCCATTTTGGCTGCCTCTTTGTGTTTTTGTTCTATGTATTAGATAGATGTTCCATGACTCCTAATCTTTGTGGGGTGGCTTTGTGTTGTAGGTCCTGCAGGATCCAGTTATGCAGTCTTCTTGACCACCTGAACTAGGTGTTCCTGGTAGGTCCATTGGGTGGGTTATATGGGTCCTCTTGTTGTAATTGAGTCTTGGTTGCTATGGTTCATCCATGTGCAGGATCAACCCTCAAGCTAGCTGAATGTGAGGCTCAACCCTGACTACAGTGTATGAGTTGCTGTGCAGGAGCTGACCACATGATGTGGATTTCACCTCAATAGGTGTACCTGCCAAGGCCTCCCTTTGGATTTCCTGCTTGTAAAGCATATTGGATCCTGCTCTGATGTTGTCTGAAGCTGTCCACTGGGTGTGTTGGACCTGGACCTTTTGGGAGGCCAGTGTAAGATGTTGTATGTGACTGGTCCTGGGCAACCTAAAGCTACAAGCAATCGACTGTTTGTGGCTGGCTTTGCTGGACATGGATGCATGCTGGAAGGACCAAGCTGCATACTAAGGCTGGCTTTTACCAGCACCAGGTCTGGGGGAAGGTCATCAAAAGCCCCAAAGCACTGCAGATCTGCCTCTGTCATCCTTCACCTGCTATCTGTCTGTTTGGCTCATTCACTGAAATAGCCTTTGGCTGTATTCCTGAGCAGGGTGTAACCTTCACAGGGTGGGTGAGTGGGTGACCATAGGTGTGGCTATTGCTTTCCTCCAGGCTGATGCCAGAAGGCAGTGCTCCATTCAAGAAAGACAGTATCTGCAGTGTGGCAGAGGGACTCAGCAGTGGGATTCTGGTGTCTGTCCCTTCAGCTCCCTTCCCTGAGCCACAAACCCGAGCCTTTCCCCACTCAACTCTAGTCTACTCTGCCCTTTCTCTGCCAAAGCCAAGGGTGAGTGAAATTTTGTGAGCTGGCCCATGTAGAGGACACTTGTGTCTATAGTGGACTCTGTCTCTCCCTGGTGGACAGAAATCCCTCTGCTTTTCAAAGCAAGATGTGCACCTCTTCCTGGCTCTGGTATTCTGGGCTGGCAAGCCTGGCTTGTGGTTTAGACCCCACGCTTCTCAGAGGGAACTCCCTGTAGATGAGGTATTCTTTTGGAACCTCAGCCACTCTTTCCACTCTGCCACTCTCCCTACCAATCTTTATGTAGCTTCTTTTGTAAATCCTTGGTTATAGAACTTCCTTTCAGCTAGTCTTCTGTTATTTATTCAGGATGATTTTTCTATATTTTAGTTATGGTTGCAGTTTGGTCCTGGGAGGAAGTGTTATAGTTTCCACCTACTCTGCCACCATCTTGGATCCTTCCATAATTATCTTTAAAAATAGTAGTTCAGGTTAAGTTTGCATAGAATTAATAAAGTCAAATACTTTAGTGGACCTTGATTTTAATTTTTAGTGTGCTCTTTTATTCTTTCAGTAGATATTCTTCAGTATCTCTTATGTGCTCAATGTGAGGGTAACAGTAAACAGTGAAAAAGACTGCCATGCTTTCATGAAACTTATGACTTATTGAGGAATTTAGAGATTGAACAAGTAATAACTCAAATAATATTTAATTATTGATATTTACATTATGGTAAGTGCTGAGCAGGAGGAGTGTGAAATTTTGTGGGAATGTTTAATGGAGCTTGCAATCTGGTCAGGGGGTTATTATGAAAGCTTCCTTGAAGAAAACCAATTATGATTTGACTTGTAGGCAGAGTAACATTTGGCCAGGGCAAGGGCTGGAATGGGAGCATTCTGGGTAGGAAGACCATACACAAAATCTTTGAGGTCTGTGAGTTTTTTGGAAGAGGGATAAATGGAATCAGGTTTGAAATCCAAAGTAATATTCCAAGATGAGTACTCCTTTTCTCTAAGTAGAATCAGTCATGTAATTTCAGTTCGTAATAATGGATTATGAGTATTCATGATCAAGACTTAACCTAGGTAAAGGAATAACAGTACAAGATTTCTTTTGCAGGGTTGGAGATGGAAGAATTGCTCACATCAATTAATTTTGTTCTGCTGTACTTTCCCTTGGTCAGTGTTTTGAGGATATTCCCACCACCTGGGAGCTCTTAATATTTGACAGTGTAGTTCAGAAACTTTTTCTATTTTCTGCTGTCTTCTCTTTCTGTGAGTGTCCCTAAGTGTTATATATCATAATTCTTACAATTCTGTATTAGAGGTGAACTAGAGGCACTGCCAGCTAGAGCTATAAGCAGGTCATAGATTTTTAAAACAAACATCTGGGGACTGGGAAGTTTGACTTCTCAGTGCACAACCATGGAGGTCTCTTCCTCCAGTGGCTTTAGTAAGGAAGTTATAGGGGCCCATTACCCCAAGTCGCAACAAGCGTAGGGCCATTTCCAGCACTCAAAGCTCAGCCAGTGTTGGGGTCTTCAGCATTTATTTGCTGACATTGGAGTCTTCAAACCCCATGGGTGAGCAGATAAGGTCCCCACTTATGGAACTCCATGCTGCTTTGGAAGCCAACTCAGACCATTACCTGGAAACCTGCAAATCTTCACATGTCAGGGATTCATCTTCAAGAAATAGAGGCATAGCTATATCACATCTGGCTTCTTAAATCCTCACTTGCAAGGTGGGCACAAAAGTGCCCTTCTTTTTTTTTTCATCCCTGTGTTACCACAAGTGAGAATTCAGAGGCTCTTTAATGGTCATGATGTAACCAAGTAGTGTATCAAATCCAGACTTAAATGGCCCTAACTTGAACTAGCCTTGGCTGTTTCTGGGCCCCCAAGTCTTGTTCTGTCATGCCTTGGCTGATGTGCAACTGCAGTATTTATCCCTGGGAGAACCTGGTGTCAGAGCATGCATCCCCATCTGAGTTCAATGAAGTTAGAGGAGTAGCCTAAGAATCCCAGTCACTGTCCACCCACTCTCTGCTACACTCTTGTAACTCTTAGTGAAAAATCAGAGTTATTATTAACAATTATTAACTACTATTAATTAATTTACTAATAAGAATGACTACCACTATTAGTACTAAAACTGCAGGGTCACTGCTCTAACTTGCTACAGTATTATCTCCAATCTCTTATAGTAAAAGTTTCTCAAGTCTCTGGAGGCAATTGGTACATCCCAAGAGTTCTAATGTCTACTTGATTGCATGCCCCACAGCAGCCAGTGAATTCTCAGGGTCTGCTCTTGGCCAGTTTGCAGCACTGAAGCCTTAAACCAATCTGACCAGCTCTAATGTTATCTTGCCATCCAAAATAGTCTTCTAAATTTTAAGGAAAATGTTGTCTATGGAAATGGCAAGGAAATTAGTAATTGTGGTCAGGATAGAAATGTGTTTCTAGCTCAGGGCCCCTTTCACAATTTTAATCCAAGTTGTGCTCAGTGTCCCATCTTATCACCAGCTTGGGACCCACCCCTCTAACAACTATCATTACCAAGGTTAAATTTGCCTTCACTCTAGTCAGAGAGAAGAAATCTTACTGTTTTGAAAGGGGAAAATTAGGATTGCAATGGTATGATTCTTTTTAATTCATCACATATTATTTATTATATTCAATTTAGGAGAAAGTCATTATCATAAATAAATAATATTAAGTGTGCAGTTATCATTGGCCAAGTCTGTACAGTGATATTAAAAAATGTAAATGTGTTCCTTTGAGTTTCATTCTCAGAACAACCACAGTTGCTGCTTTTGTTAATTAAGAGACAAAGCAATGGTTTTCCTACTTTAGCACTTTTAAGAATTGTTTGGAATACCTATTAAACATGCAGATTTACCATGTCTTTTTCTCTGTCATTCTCACTTAGTGCCTAGAAGTTCTATTTTCTTAGATCTTAAGTAAGTGTTAAAAATCTGCATTACTACCAAGTCCCATAGGTAATTCCTATATAGAATATATTCTGTAGGCCACACTTTGAGAATCACTGGGTTAGGAAATGTGTTCCTTAATAGATCTAGTTTCTGTGTTTTAGAATAGAAATATTTGTAGACTTGTCAACGTGGGGGTGAGGCTCACCAACCTCAGTGTACTTGAAAATTCACATACAACTTTTGACTTTCTCAAAACTTAGCTACAGTTTTCCCTTGGTATTTGCAGGGGATTGATTTCAGGACCCCTGAGGATACCAAAATCTGCAGATGCTCACGTGCCTCATATAAAATGGCATAGAACAGTGCATACAGTTGGCCCTCCACATCTGAGGATTCCCAACCACAGATTGAAAATATTTTTGGTCTGAAGTTGGCTGAAATTCTGGATGCAGAACCTGGGAATACAAAGGGCTGACTGTATATTCATTGTAAAAATTCCACATGTAAGTAGGCCTATGCAGTTCAAACTCATGTTGTTCAAGGGTCAACTGTATTTTAAATTACAATGTGTACACATGTATACACATCTCTTTACTGAAAGAGATACTCCTGCTGGGCAAGTCCTTTCCCTTTGCCCAGTGGCCTAGTGTTCTCTATCAATCCTCAAAATAATCTGGTAGCATCATCACTAGACTCATAGCTTTAATTGTAACTTATTAACTTCAAAAAGTTGTGAGTTCTTTGTCCTGTTCAGTGTGGCTTGGTTTGTTGGAACATCATCCCATAATCAAAAGGTTGTTGGTTTGATTCCTGGTCAGGGCACATACCTAAGTTGCAGGTTCTATCCCTGGTCCCAGTGCATGAAATCCCTGGTCTGGGCATGTACAGGAGGCAACCAAACGATGCTTCTCTCTCTCAAATCAGTATTTTTCTCTCTCTCCCTCCCCTCTCCTTCTTCCCTCTCTAAAAACAGTGAAAAGAAAAATGTCCTTTGTTGAGGATAAAAAAATTTTTTAAAAGTCATGAGCTCTTTGATTATCAGAGAAGTAGTGGACAATGGTCTTTGGTTAGAGATACATATATATATCAGATTTCAGATAAGAAAAAAAAAGATCAGTTAGCTCTGGGTTTTGTTGTGAATTTGACTGAAGGAGTAGAAAGCCAATCTCCTTTAAAAGGAAACAGCTTTAATTCTTCTGTGCCCTTTATGCAATCTTGAAAACCTGTATTTGTCTTAATAAGTTCCAGAGTGTCAAAAAGTGTTTTAAGCTACTTTAGAGGAAACACAAGAGAGCCTGGGATTTATGATCTGAGTAAATTCAGTGGAAATTTCAGTATGTTTTACTCTTTTTCATCTGTATGAAAACTCTCCCAAGGCGACAGGTATGGGAGTCTGATCTCTTCTAAGGGGATAGTTTGGACTTGGTGGTATGGAGGCAGGGACAGGAACGGAGGTGACCTAGGGAATAATGTCACCAGAGAGGAAGAACATGGACCTTGAGTGTTTATTGATTGGAAGCTAATTTTAATTCATTATTGACTTTTGTTAAAAAAAGTTTGTCATTAATTTAGTAATGAAGTTTCCTGGCTAGGACTGAATCCAAGTGTCCATCCAAGTGATAATAAGCAAGGGTTTCATAAAGGAAGGAAATCTTAGCCACAGCTGATGTCCTGTAAGATTACTTCATTATTAAAGGCCACTGTGGAAATTTTTGGTTTTAGATATCTCTTCTCTGAATTCATTATCTAATCTATTATCTGGCTACCCACTACCAAATTAAGTGATTTTATTGAATCTGGAGACAAAACAATTTGATTGTCCTTTAGGCTTAAAATTTGTTTGTCTTATCAGGGATCAAGTGAGAGTTTATGGCTCAGGGTGCTTTCAGGTGGCCCTGGAACTTTATGGCATACTATAAGGAATGAGAACTTGGGGCCACCAGGAGAAGAATGTGGAAATGATAGCAGCTTCTGGTCACAGTGACAATTGTGGGGCAGTAGTTTGATAACAGTAGCACAGTATTCTCTCCAAATCTGTGTTTTTAGTGATTTCTTTTCATATCCTCATTATCAGTAAGAATTATTCAAGTCCTGTTCAGTTGTAGTTTTATAAATAAGATAGTGAATCTAACAGTTTTGAACCCATAACATGTACCAGAGAGTATTCTAAAAAAATCATCTATAGCATCTTATTTAGTTCCTATAGTTCTATTTCACTTTTTAGATTTCTTTTTTTGCTTTCTAGATAGTCATTCCTTCAACCCTAATAAGTTATCAAGTCAAATACAGGGGAGATTGAATTATCTTTTTTTGTATTTTCTTCCATTTTTTGTGGCCTGAGTATTTGTATAAGACACAATAAATCAAACTTTAACAGCATTTTATTGATGTTTATTATGCCTACAGAAAAATAACAAATAGCATAAATGTATAGCTCTTTGAACTACCACAAACTGAACTTGACCTGTGTTAACTTACCCAGATCAACAAGCAGAGCCTTTGTAGGTATACTTTTAAGCAGAATTTGATCCTGCTGTTATCTGGAGTTTGGCATCCTGCTTTTTCCACTTAACATTTTATTGGCAAATACTCCACCTGTTACTACTCATTTCTCAAAAAACAAGCTTTTTAATGGCTGCATGACTGATCTTCAAGTGGGTGTACAATAATTTATATAACTATTCTTTGAATATTGGATATTTAGACTTTCAGTTTTTCATTATTATAAATATCATTGTAGATTATGGTATTGAACATAAATCTCTGACTGTATCTTATTTCCTTAAGATACATTTCCAGAACTGTAATTGCTATATTAAAGAGCATGAATATTTTAGTTTTTGATGCGTTTTGATAAATTACTCCACAGAATGGCTATGCCAATCTACCAGAATTCATGAGTGCCCACATTCCAGTTCTGGGTGTTCTCTTCGTGTGTGTGTGTGTATCTTTGCCTACTGATAGACAGGAATTGATGGTCTGACCACTGTTTGAATGTTCTTTGATTATTAGTGAGGTTAATATGTTTTCACATGCTTATTGAGCATGCTAATTTATTTTTCTATTTCTTTTAAATAGAAATTAAAATAAAACTATAAAATTACTCCTGAATTTTTCAACATTTTTTTGGGACATAAAAGCATATAAATCTTAGTTCATAAAAATCTGGGGAAGTAGATAATAAATTTTCCCTTTATGCTTGCTTTTTCAAAGCATCCATATAGTAACTGGTTTTTGAGAAAAAAATCTGTGTCCATTTCTGAAAGTTAAGGAGGATTGTAAATAAAATTGAAATTAAAATTACACATATCAAAGGCTTACCCCACTTGGTTCTGGTAATATTTTATTTCTTTCACATTTTTTTTTCTTTTTTAATAGAGATAATATTAGCTAATAACATTTTATAGGTTTCAGGTGTACAACATTGTACTTTGATATCTGTATACTCTATAGCATGCTAACCATCAAAGGTCTAGTTTTCACTTGTCACCATGTATTTGACCCCGTTTACCCATTTTACCTTCCTCTCTTTCCCTCTGGTAACCACAAACCTGTCTGTATCTATGAGCTTGGTTTTTGTTCAAAGGCTTTATAGTTGGCTATTCAGTACATGAAAAAGTTATGATATTAAGGTTATCAGGCTTTAAAGATATATTTGATTTTTTATTATGTCTGAAAGACTTACAGTATAGAAAGTTTTATGATTTCAGGAACTGGAGATTTACTAAAGTGGCTTTTACATGAAAACAGTAGAATTTTAATCAAATAAGAATTCATTTACAAAAATGAGGATGAGGTGGGAGGTCAGTCTTTTCTTGTCAAATATATTTCCACTTGCCTCTGGTTCTGCCCTGAGCCTAGTTACTGAGCAGCATCTGTGAGGACTGGCAGATTTCATTGTGTTTTATGTAATATAACAAATAACCTGCAGTTCTAAGCCTATTAGGATGAGGCTTTTTTAACATGTGTGTATTAATCCCTATGTTAGAATTCTGATCTCCAGATGTTACAAGCATTAAGCCATTCTTTCCTTTTTTTGGAAATAAATAAATTTGCCAGAATATTCTCTATAAGTCAGAGTACCTCGATGTTTAATTTTGAACTTTACATGTTGTATGTTTGCTGTATATTTATGTCAGCCAAGCCCGATTTCTTCCTCATTGTTTCATAAAAAACAATTTTTATGTGTAATAACAATGTAAGTAATTTTTACAGTTGGAAGGGACCTTAGGAATCATATAGTCTTTTGGATTTTCAAACCCATGGAAATAGCTCAAAAAGAAGAACAGTTGTAAGCCGAATGAACATGTGGAAATTAGAAAGGTTTATCTGCTAAGTTTGAAGAAGGAATAGATACTATATGTACCAGGCAGAGGTGAGTGTGTGTGTCTGTGTGCATCTGTAAGTCTGTAAGAAGGTACCCAGTAAAGGAAACAGCAAGCACACAGGTTCTGTGATGGGAAGAAGGGAAGTATGGGTAGAATAGGCAAGTGGGGGATACATTGTTCAAGATGAGGCTGAACATTTTAAGCAAGGGTTTGTAGGCCATTGCTTATGGTTTTGTCCTATATTCAAAGAATAAAGAGAAGTTTTAAACTGGAGGTATGAGTTCAGGAGGGTCCCACAATCAGATCTGCCTTTGAAAAGACCATTCTGGCTACTGTGTGGAGAGGTAAACTAGAATGAATGCTGAAGGACTAGTTAAGAAGTAGTTGAGCCTTGGCTGGTGTGGCTCAGTTGTTTGTAGTGTCATATATTACACCAAAAGTTTGCAGGTTCCATTCCCAGGCAGGGCACATAACTATGTTGTGGGTTCGATCCCTGGGGGGCACATATAGGAGGCAACCAGTCAATGTTTCTCTCTCTTTTTCCCTAAAATCAGTAAACATATTTTTTTAAATTAAAAAATGAATCCTTTGTTTTAAAAAAAGTAGTAGTTGAAGTGATGCATGTGTCAATAGAGGCTTGGAATAGGAAGTTAATGGAAGAGATGAACAGACCTGAGGTGTGGACAGACTTCAGATGTATTTAAGATAAAATTGACAGTATTGGGAATGGGCGTGTGGGGAGCAGTAAGAGAGAGAAACATTAAACATGATTCCAGTCCTGGCTAGAGTGGCTTGGTTGGTTTGTGTGTCATCCCGCAACCAAAAGGTCAGGGCTCATACCTAGGTTGTGGTTATAATCCTCAGTTGAGGTGTGCACGGTAGGCAACCAATCAATGCTTCTCTCTTGCATCAACATTTCTCTCTCTTCTTTTCTCTTCCTCTCTCTAGAAGCAATGAAAAAAATGTCCTCAGATGAGGATAAAAAACAAATAAGCAAACAAAACATGATTCCAGTCCTTGGATTTTGCACATGTTTGGATAGCTGTGCCATTCAGGGAAGTGGGGAACACTGACAAAGAATTAAATTGGAGATGGGGGAATGGAGAGTTTTTATGCTTCATAAGATCAGAAGTATGGCCTCATTCATTCATGTCCCTTAGCTCCAGAACAGTTTCTGGTGCATTGTAAGTACTAACTAAATATTTGTTATGTGAATGAATAATACATTCTGTTTTGGACAGGTTGAATTAAAATATCTTTCAAACATTCAAGTAGTGATGTTAACTAGCTATCTAGACTTAATGTAGGTCTAAGCTAGAGCTTGAAGGAGGGAGACTTGGGATCCATTGACACATAGATGATAGAATATGCTGAGGTTGCCTAGCATAGGAAGTAGAATAAGAAGTGGAGAGGGCATAGGACAGAGCCTTAAAGTATACTTTTTTAGCTGTTGGGGACAGATCAGCCAGAAAAGGATGAGAAGACATTTCCAGTTATGTAGGAAAAAAACAACAACAAAAAAAAATGAGGCTCAGAGAGGCTAAGGGAAGAGAGAGCTGAACAATATAGAGGAATCAAGTGAGATGGGAACTCAAGATGGAGGTCATTTGTGACTTTAATGAGAGCTGTTCTACTGGTGTGTTTGAGGTGGTGGTTAGACTGGAATTGATGGGAGAGTGAATAGGAAATTATGGAAGAGAGGCAGTAGTTTGGAGGAAAAGGATAAGGATATTTGATTACTTTTAAAATATAATTATAGACCAACACAGAAAAATGGGATTTAGAGAAACTGGAATGTACTTTAACATAAATACTTAGGATGCAGAGAAATTTTATTTACTTATAACTAAACATTTACTGAGCATTTTTTGTGCCATGTCCTTTGCTGGAGAAATAAATGAGTCACACTGATGGCTCTTGTCTCCTTGTGTAGCCACTGTGATAGGAGATGTATATAGCCTTGCATTTCAGCCACTAGTTATTATATGTTAAAGGGTTAGTAAGTATATAGATTAAAATGCTGTTGTCTATGGAGCCCTTTCCGGGATGGTTACTTCTTGACAGGTTGTGATTCTGTCCAGGAGCAGGTGAGGTGAATCAACTTCTCATTGACATCTTGAGATATGTTTTGTGCCTCTAGATTAATGGGAATCTTGTCAGTGAAGTGCTCCTGCTGCTGCCAGTCATCCTTACCTCAAAGTCAGTGAATAAGTGCTGCCACCACCACCAAGTGGAACAGGAGTACACCTGTGCTGCCAGTCAGCATGTTGCCTAGCAACAGGGGGATTGGCTAATGTCTGTCAGCATGTGGGCACAATATATTCTAGCTCCAGGTGCTTAATGGAAACAGTGATTACATTGCTCTTCCATATCACCTTTGGAATTTGTGGTTCTGAGGCTTGGAAGTTGGACTACTTTTGGAAGCTGAATTTAGAAGAGAAAGGGGACTATAGGATATGATCACCTGGCTGCATAGATAAGTATTGAAAAACAGAATTTGGTTTGTAGCAATGACTTAAGGTATGAGACCAATGGGCTTCTGGCAAAGGATAAAGTAGATCTCATGAAGATAAGGTATGTAGAAGGCATATGATTCTCACTGAATTTGAGAAAGTGTGAGACAAATGCCTACATAAATCTAAAAAAAAGTTTAAGGAAGATACCAGGTAAGAAGTAGGAAAAGCCACAGTGGAAAAGATACAGAGTGAACATGAATTTTTTAAATCTTTCTTTCTTTCTTTCTTTCTTTCTTTCTTTCTTTCTTTCTTTCTTTCTTTCTTTCTTTCTTTCTTCTTATTTTTGCATTATATTTTATTGATTATGCTATTACAGTTGTCCCATTTCCCCTGCTTTATTCCCCTCCACCTTGCACCACCGAACCCTCTTGCATTGCCCCCTTAGTTCATGTCCATGGGTTGTACATATACTAAGTTCTTTGAGTTCTCTGTTTCCTATACCATTTTTGACCTCTCCCTGTCTATTTAATGCCTACCAATTATGCTTCTTCTTCCCTGTACATTTTTCCCCCATTCCTCCCCTCCCCCTCCCCACTGAAACCCCTCCATGTGATATCCATTTCTCTGATTCTGTTCTAGCTGTTTGCTTCATTTTCGTTTTCGTTGTTTTTCCTTTTTGTATTTTTTAGGTTCATTTGTTGATAGTTGTGAGTTTGTTGTCATTTTACTGTTCATACTTTTGATCTTTCTTTTCTTAGGTAAGTCCCTTTAACATTTCATATAATAAGGGATTTGTGATGATGAATTCCTTTAACTTGACTGTATCTGGAAAGCACTTTATCTGTCCTTCCATTCTAAATGATAGCTTTGCTGGATGGAGTATTCTTGGATGTAGGTCCTTGCCTTTCATGACTTGAAATACTTCTTTCCAGCCCCTTCTTGCCTGTAAGGTGTCTTTTGAGAAATCAGCTGTTAGACTTATGGGCACTCCTTTGTAGGTAACTCTCTCCTTTCCTTTTTCTGCTTTTAAGATTCTCTCTTTATCTTTAATCTTGGATAAGTTAATGATGATGTGCCTTGGTGTGTTCTTTGAGTCTGACTTTTTTGGGACTCTCTGGGCTTCCTGAACTTCCTGGAAGTCTATTTCCTTTACCCGATTGGGGAAGTTTTCCTTCATTATTTGTTCAAATAAGTTTTCAATTTCTTGCTGTTGTTCTTCTCCTTCTGGCACCCGTATAATTCGGATATTGGAATATTTAAAGCTGTCCCAGAGGTTCAAAAGTCTCTCTTCATTTTTTTGAATTCTTGTTTCTTCATTCTGTTCTAGTTGGATGTTTATTTCTTCCTTTTATTCCAAAGCATTGCTTTGAGTCCTGGTTTCCTTTCTGTCACTGTTGGTTCCCTGAATATTTTGCTTTATTTCATTTTGGGTATCTTTCATTTTTCAACCAAATTCAATCAGTTCTGTGAGCATTTTGATTACCAAGGCTTTAAATTCTCCATTAGATAGGTTGGCTATATCCTCATCACTTAGTTATCTTTCTGGGGTTTTGCTCTGTTCTTTCATTTTGACCCTATTTCTTTCTTAGGGCCCCTGTTAAGTTGTAAGAGGGTGGGGCCTTAGGTATTCACCCAGGCAGGGCAACCCTCCTTGCTGCCAGTGCAACACTGCCTGTCAGGGAGGGGCCAGAGAGGGAATAATGCAGCTTACCTGCTTGTCTCTAGGGCACTTTTCAATGAATTCTTCTTGTGTGAGACGGGAGGTTTTCCCACCTGGCAACCGCCACAGTCCACAGCCTCCTCTGAGTCTCAGTTTCCCCTTATGTCAGCCCCTCTCACCTGCAGCCAGCCACCCCACCACAGTCTGCTGCCTCACTGCTCCTTCTCTCCTTCTGCCATCTTACTGGTCTGGTTGTTCTGTTTGACTGTTTCTTTAATTCTGTGGTTGTCGGAGTTCCATGAAGTTTGATTTTCTGGTGCTTTGGTTGTTTATTGATTTTAGATTGTTTGTCATTCTCCTTTTGGTTATGCGAGGAAGCTAAGGGTTGCTACCTATACCTCCATCTTGGGCAGATGAACATGAAATTTTAATGCAGGAGAATAATTTATTTCCTAACTGTTATTGGGATTTTGGAGTATCCTATAAGGTGGTTCCTTTGTAGTGACTACTTATCCTGGAAGAGTTTGGGGCCATAGTCCTTAGGGACCTCAACTGAATTCATCTAATTCTAATTCAAATTATACTAAAAGTAGAGCATATCTACTTAAAAAAAAAACCTCATTATTAATCTATTAGATACTGTGCCTAGTGGTATGGGGATGTGATGAATAAGACACTGCCATTAGTTCCAAGGTGCTTATAACCTACCAAGGGATATGTATACACACAAATATTTCATTCTCTCTTTTGGGAGGGAGCATGAAGACTTGAATGGAAGGGAGTGTGATACTATGATTTATAATAACTAATACATATTTGATCGTTGTCCCCATTTCTGGCACAGATTTTCTAAAGCCCTCAGATTTCCTAAGTGATAAGGTGTTATGTTAATGAAGCGACTTTTGGAAAGCACCTAAGGATGGGGACTGGTTGCCACAGGAGCCAGCCATGGGATTAGAGTTGGAACTTTCAGTTCCACTCCCTGACCTGCAGGGAGGCGAGAGGGGCTTGAGAATGAGTTCAGTCACGAATGGCCAAGGATTTAGTCAATCTTGCTTATATAACGAGCCTGCATAAAACCTCAAAAGGATGGGATTCAGAGAGCTTCCAGGCTGCTCAACACTTGGAGATTCAGAGAGAACCGTGCTCAGAGAATGAAAACTCTATACCTCTTCTCTCATATTTCACCCTAGGCACCTTTTCCATCTGGCTTTTGATTCATATCCTTTAATATTGTTTGTAATAAACTGGTAATCTAGTAAGTAAAATATTTTCCTGAGTTGTGTGAGCCATTGTAACAAATTAATATAACCCAGAGTGGGGGTTATGGAACCTCAGATATTTAGTGCTCAGATGTATTTTTTTTAAGTAACTTTCTTTTTAACAATGAAGCCTAGCTGTAGATGACAAATGCTCCCATTTTTAAAAAGATTTTATTTATTTATTTTTAGAGAAGGAGAAAGAGACGGAGAAAGAGAGGGAAACCTCAACGTGTGGTTGCCTCTCACATGCCCCCCACTGGGGACCTGGCCTGCAACCCAAGCACATGCTCTAACTGAAAATTGAATGAGCAACCTTCTGGTTCACAGGCCCATGCTCAATCCACTGAGCTACACCAGTCCAGGCTCAGATATATTCTTCTGTGAAAAGCATAAATGACAACCTGGACTTGTGATTAGCATCTGAAGTACGTAGCAGTCTTGTGGGACAGAGCCTTTAACCCATAGAATCTGACGCTAACTCTGGGTAGATAGTGTTAGAATTGAAATTAGTTGTAGGACACCCAGTTGGTGTGCTTTTGGAGAATTGCTTAGTGGTGTGAGAAAATTGTCCCACACATTGGAATTGATTATCACTATTACAGGGAAAATCCTGAGGAGGTGACATTTAGATGAGGCCTTGAGGAATTGGAGGGGTTTCAACAGGGAGATATGGAGAGGAAAGGAACTCTGAGTGGAGGAAATAGTTAGAACAAAGGCTCCTAATTGGTAAAACAACCGTTGTAGTCATGTTCTTGGAAATATAGGTGTACAAGAGCATGGAATCATATGGAAAGGCAGATAAGAGGCAGGTTGTGGAAGCCTGGATGGCATCCTGTGGAATCTTAGTACCTCTTCTAATATAATATAATAAGTGCTCAAGAAGCAGAGAAACTATTTAAGTGGTCTGACCCGCTGGGCAGAGGCACCAAAAGAGAATTTTATAAGACCCAAGAGGGACAGTCAGTTCTAATGATAATTTGTAACTTGTTATGAGGAATAAAGGAAAGAGAGCCCTGATCAGCTTGGATTTCAAAAGGCATTTTTAAAAAGGCAAAAAGAGAGACATACACAACCAAGAAAGAAGCCTCACCTGAAGAATGATTTGAGGAAGTTTAAGCCTGCAATGACCTGAGACTTGGAGAAAAGTGATGTGTGCTAGAAAGGCATTGACGGTATTGTGGGCTGAATTGTACACTCTTCCAGATTCATCTGCTGAACCCCTGACTCCCAGTACCTCAGAATGAGATTGGATTTGGAGTTAAGGTCTTTAAAGGGGAAATTAACTAAAATGAGATCTCTTGGATGGTCTTAGTCCAATATGACTGGATGATCATAAGAACAAATTTGGGCAACAGACGTGTGTGCCAGAGGAGGACACAATGAGAAGGCAACCATCTCCTAGCCAGGGAGAAGTGTCGCAGCCACTGACCAGCAGTGACCACGGAATGCTGTGGATGGCTCGTCGACACAGGAGAAAAACATACACAGAGACAACCAAGTCCTGTGGGGAAGTAGGAACGGATTGGCCACTCCCTCTAGTGGGGAGCACCAGGCCTCCCTCCCTAGGGGTGAGCATCCTAGGGGAGAGCACCTTGTTCCTTCGCCTGAGTGGGGTTTTATTGGGTTCATTTGCATAAGAATTAAGGTAAAGCTGATTACTTATTGCCAGGAAGTAAGGATCGAACAATAGACAACAAGGAAGTCTGAGGGCCTATTTTGAGTCAGGGTCAAAGAGCTGTAAAAGACTTTAAGGAACAAACTTACTTCTTCCTTAGACCCTTCTCATTCAACCGAGAGCATTCTAAACAAAGCAGATCTCACAGGATTTTACATATTCTTTCTTAGGCCTGATCACCCGGGGAACCCGCCCTTTCCAGCACAGGGCGGCACCACCCTCTGTCATTGTTTCAGGCTTAGGTGGAACAAGGGAAGTAAGGCAGCCAAGAGATCAGGAGATTTTCTCGTAGACAATGAGCACTCAGGCTATGTCAAAGGCGAGGGTCCATCACCCCCTTTTGCTGTAGCCCCCAAAGTCCTTCCTTGGGGGCCTCCCACATGATTGTGCCTGTCTTAGGTCATTCCCCCCTTGGGGAATCTTACCCATCACTGGCTAACCGATCAAGCATTGGGGACCAGGTAGGGTGAAGTAAAAGGAGCAGAAGTGGCGCTCCTGCCAGGGAGATAAGCTTTTGTCTCCTTGCTGGCTTATGGTTCCAAGGTCGTTCCCTCAGCCTTAGCCTTGGAGGGGGTTACAGCTTTTGATACCAGGCAGGGCAGTTCCCAACAGAGAAGGGCCAAACCTGTTGACATTTTGATTTGAACTTTCACCTCCGGAACTGTGAGAAAATAAATTTCTGTTGTTTAACTCATCTAGTCTATGGTACTCTGTTATGGCAGATCTGGAAAACTAAGATACTTGGCATGAGGTAAGTAATGAATGGGGCCTTCATCTGGGGCAGGTGATAGAATTGATTGTCACTTTTCCTGGATTCCATATTTTTGACTTCCACTTGCTAAAATATACTTGTAACACCCCAAATCAATACCTGTAGTGATTTTACAATCATTCACAGACATTCTTAGAGCTGCAAAAAACTTAAGTTCCCGGATGTGTATTCTACTAGCTGAGGTTGAAGGCTCTGCCATCTTGTTTCAGCCCTCATAATGAAAACAAATACTCTTTTCACAGTCTATTCAATGTCACATGTTTTTTTATTTTCGTGCTTTTGTTGGTGATATTTTTGTTAAAAGGTCTCCAAGTGGTAGTGCTACAGTGTGAAAAGCTATGATGTGCCTTATGATAAGATGTATTATGTACACTTTGTTAGACATGAGTTATATATAGTGCTGTTGCCCTTAAGTTGGGTGTTAATGAATTCATAATATATACTAAATAAGTAATATATATGCTTTATATATTATATACTTTATATACTAATAAAGTATACATAATATACTTTAAACAGAAATACACATATGGTTATGTAATGATGAGTTGATAAAAATGTGACCAGAGACTCAAAGGGACCTAAACCAGTGTGTCCCTTCAGAACAAGGGTTTAGTGTTAGCTTATTCAGTGTTCATGGTGGCTTTATGAAGGATAACTCCACAAGTAACAGAAATTGACAGTATGATGTTGGAGAGTGATAGTCTATCCATCTAAATTCTGTTTTCACCTTCTCCACCAAGAAGGTTTATTCCAGATAAAAAATGTAGAACACAAGAACCTTTAGAGAACTGCTGAGGCTCAAGGTAGATAAAGAGGTACTGAGATGACCTAGACAGGAAAATTTGTTCAGTTTCCAGCCATGAATGAAAGATATATATATGTGGTTACTGAACCACCATTTCTTTGTTTTGTGGATAACAGAAGTAGTACAACTATTTTTATATTTTATTGTTTAATTACAATTGACATACAATATTTTATCAGTTGCAGGTGTACAACATAGTGATTAGACATTTATATAACTTATGAAGTGATCACCCCAATAAGTACAACTATTGATGATGAAGATTTTAGCAACCACAGACCATGTAACTTGATGTTGGTTCATTAGTAAATTCTAGAAATTCTAATGACCTACTAGCAAGCAGAAAAGAGAGAGTTGCACCACAGCATTCAGGATATGCTAACTTAATCTTACCATCTCACCTCTACTTTTTTTTGATGGAGGGGAAGTGAATTCATAACCGATGTAATGTTGAGTAAATGTTCTTTAAAGTTATACCCACCAAATTCAGGACAGCTTCTTTTCTTTATTAATTCATAGTTGGGCCATATGATGGCCATTTGCCAAAGATATGACCACGGGCTCTGATATTGCTCTGTAGTGCTTGCTCCAAATCCACTGCAACCTTGGCTGCTCACCCTGGTTCTGGATTTATTTTAGTCCTCATCAGTCACAGAAAATTCACTGGCACATGTGAGGTCTCCTAAGTACAGGTATCCCATTATATCTTTATCTTGTTAAACATCATTTGCACTAGGAGAAAATTGCAGTATAATAAAATACAAAAGTCACTTTTAACTGTAGTGGAATTCTTAATATGATTTCGATTCAATTCAATTATAACTTTTAGTCCCATGGATAGCCATCATTGGAAATTCTATTTCCCATTAGGTATCAATCTGGAGATTTTTATGTTATCATAATTGGTATATCCCAGGACCACCTACACAAATTTATCTGGGATGGACGTTTATTAAACATGTTAATTCCTGGGCTTTCTCCCAGTTCTACAGCATCAGAATCCTGGGGAAAGTGGGCTCGGAGGAGGAGGGGTGCAAGAATCTGAATTTTAATCTTTGGGAGGATTAGTTTGATTAATTGTTCTACCGAGTAGTCATTATTTGACTAAAAGTAATAATTTTATATACCAGATTAGAATTTGTAACTGATATTTTAAATTCTGTTTGGAATTCTATTTTAGATAATCATTTCTATGTACAAATATTTGCAAACAACATGTACAAGTTTATAAAAATCTATCAATATGCAAATTTGCCTTTCATCTAGCTTTAGTTTTCTTAATGCAAGTCTTCAATTTAAGAATTTAGATAAATTTTCTCAAAAAAGTTAACAAATCCAAAACAAGTATGTGCTAAGATTTGCTTAGAAATCCTATACCTAGGTTAACATTTGCTTAGAAATCCTGTACCAGGAAGTAAGGAACATCACATGTGCAAGGCATGTTTAGTCCTTTGCAAACTCCTTTCATTTCAATAATTTTTACATAATTAGTTAACTTTTTCTTATATTCCTATGCCTCAAGACAGTTCCTGATAATTATTCATACCTGGAGGGGGTTTTTCTTTTTTATCTCTATCCTTGGAAAAATTGTCTTACAGTTATATTGAAAATGCAAATTTTCACTAAACTACAAAAGATTTTGTTATTTTAAGAAGGATTTTAAGATTCCTACTAAACGTCATGTTGTAAAGCATAAAGTGTGACATTTTCCATTTTACACATAGGAGAAATGGCATATGTAATTACAATTTGATGTTATTCAAATCAGCTGTGCATTTATTCTTTTGTAATTTAATCAAATAACAGATGCTATTTATAGTGATGTAAATGTCATTTAGTTATATTCTTATATAGTGATTATTCTTATATAAAAATTTTTTAAAGCATTTAGTTGTAGATTACTAGAAAAGCAGTTAGCTGTGCTCATACCTGAGAATTTCTCTGTTGCATTATTTGCTTGACATTATTTTGTGAATTTCAGTGTTAGCACTTTTTGATTTTATGAATTGGGTTTTAAAATATGAAATAAGGATTCTTCTGAAAAGACACAGGAACACTTATTCAAATGTTATTTTTATAAACATACAGATGGTTCAGATTATATTACCAGTATATCAAGTAGTAGCAATTTATAAATATTTGTTTATGAATGAATAAGTTGAGCATGATATACATGCATGCAAACATTAGGTCTGATCATAAAGGAAATGAGAATTTTATATTTGTCCTGTACAAGTTAGTTATAGAGTTTTATAGTTTAATCGCATGTATGCAGTATGTGTAATTTTCTTAATATGTATTTAAATTCATTGTCTGATTTTAGCACAGTAGCTTATAATTAGTCAATTGAAATGAACATATAGGAGTGACAAACAAGAATGCTGAGAAAAAAATAGTTTTAAAAAATAAAATACTTTTAAAGCTACATACAGTTTTACTGTGTCTATTAGGAGCTCTATCAATTATTAATGCTGATTTAGTCAGTTTACAAATGTAACTGAGATATATTTCCATCACATAAATGTAGAAATATGACATACACATGAATACCAGTAATGTCATCCTTGGGTTGTTCTTGAACAGATACAGTTTTTGCAAATGTGAAAATATTTTGAAAATTTTTAATGGTCTATTATCAAACCAAACAAAACTACAAATAAAAGCAAATATTTATGTTTGAACAACATGGGAGCACTATTTAGGAGTCACCTTGTGGTTGGTTACATGAGTTCAAATTGTCTTTAGTTACCCTCAGTCAAAACCACCTTTCGAAGGAATCAGGAAGCACTTCTTAACAGAAAGAAAGAAATCCAAGAAAGTGTAATAAAAACAAAACAACCACAGGTCTGTTTTATTGTATAATGGCTTTTAACACTTGATTATATCGGCAAAAAATTAAACAAGTATTTTTTCTCTAAGCATCTGTGCATTTGATTGTAACATATTTACCTGTACATGTACTTGTGATAATTACCAGGCTTATGTTTCTCATCCTAGAAAAGCTTAATTAACATTCATGTGTTAAGGAAAAGAAAATTCTTCAAAATTCTTTGAGAAGGTTAGGGGTAATAAATCTCCCCAAATGTTTTTAAGGCTAATCTTTGCTTAAATTTTAAAAAGTTATGATAAGTTATAGACAAGGTAATTTTTTCCTTTAAAAAAGCAGGAACAAAAAGATAAAAATTGCTGAAAACCTGAATACTGCATTCCTATTCACATCACTTTAATAATTTATTGAATGCAGGGCCAACAATATGAAATTTTCATGTATGAGTATCATCCAGCCTCATATAAAAGTAACACATGAAAAATAAGGTCAGAGATAAGTCACAAATGTCACTGACTCTTGGCTACAATTCTTTAAATTATAATAATAAAGTATTATTCATCAAGAAAAGAAAAGACATAAATATTTTTGGTTCCAGAAACTAAACAAATTTTTCATTATTTAGGAATTTTAAAAAATTCAAAATTATATTATGAAAGCCAAAAATAGATGAAAAATTATTATTTTAAACTAGAAGTATGGTACAGCATTGTATAATTGTATTTTTTCTTTGTTTTCAAGATCACTTGCTAAGGGATTTGTGTTTTGCATAGATTACACAATCAAAATAGTCTTCAGGATCTTATCTCAGGTGCTTATTCTCACACAGGTCTTCAAACTTCAGAAAGGGATTTCACTTGCATAAAATATGTGAGATTTCACCCCAAAGATTAGTGTATTCATAAATGCTGAGTGTGTGTGTGCCTGTGAGAGAGAGAGAGAGAGAGACAGAGAGAGAGAGAGAGAGAGACCTAGGGAATAAAGAAGAAAGGCAATGTTGAGAGATGAAGAAACAGGATGATTTACTTTACACTCACCCCTGTCATTTAAACTTACTTCCAAAGGATTTAATTTTAAAATAATAAATTCATGACCACATTTGACTGCACTTGTTTTATCTCCTAAGAAGAATTTAAAGGAAGAAAAAATTTCAGTGGCTCTCCTTTTATTACTGGTGGTGCCAGAAGATAAGACTTAGAGACTACGTGTAGTTCATCTGAATCTCCGAATCTGTAATAAATACATCATAATAGTCTCCCACAGAGATGCTGGATCCCTATTCCAGCCAGCAAAGAGCATTTTTACAGACCCTAGAAAATGTTTTAATATATCATTAAATTTTGCATATACGAGTAGATTTCCTGTACTTGTCACAATTTCCAGATAATGCTGGGTCTTTCCTCTCATTTCAGGTAGAGACAGACTTAGGAGAGTGTTTGCAGGTCATTGTGTCCCCTTCCCCACCCCACCCTGCTTTTAGAGATGGGCTGATCCAGGGCTCTTTTGACCTTATTATTTTGATCTTCAGCTTAGTCCTGCATCACACTGCATTTAGTCCTCCCTGGAGATCACTCTTTCTGCCTTCTTTGACCTTCAAGAGACAATAGAATCTGTATAAAATGAAAAAGAGGAGTAGTATTAACAATAATAAAGGGCTGTGATAATGACTCATGCAGCAGACACAAGGTTAAATGCATTCTACAGAGCAGCCCGGTGGGCGTACTCCCAGGAGCCTGCACCCACGAACCTGGGACTTGGAAATACCACTGTACCACTGCCTTCCAAGAGAAAAGCCAAGCCCTTGCTACTCTCTTAGGACTTCGGGGAGATGGAGGCTGCTGTGTTTAATTCAGTCTGTCTAGGAAGAGGAGCTTGGCTTCCATTTCTTAGAGCCACCTTTTATGTGTGCTTTAAGCAAGGTACTTAAACCAACCCCCCTTTGTTTCATCTTTCTCATGGGTAAAAGAGTATAATAATAGTACTTATTTCATAGGGATATTGAAAGGATTAAATAAATTAATTCTACAAAAGACACAACAGTATTGTTTAGTTATTATCACCATTATTATTTGAAGGTGTCTGTTAAAACTGAGGGTAAAGAGCTCTTAGAGATGATCTAGGGAATGAGGAAAGGGCGAGTGTTGTTCATTTAGCAGTCCTCAGAGACCAAAGACCAGCAGGGGTCTATGCCAGAAGCAGCCCTCTCCATCCTCATCATGCCCCTTTTGGGTATTGTTAGAATAAATAGGTAAGGCATGGGTGATCTCTCTCTACTCCTCACAAAAGGCTAACTGGAGCCCTTCCATTCCTGGTCTAATTTCTAAAGATCTCTCTGATTCACTACTGTAGATTCATGCCCTCCCTCAGTGAATCTGGACATCCAGTCATTTCTTTTACATATTTAGTTGTATTTTTTATTGGTTGTTGTTGGTTTGAGTATATTATTGAAATGCCTTGTTTAATATTTGAAAACTGCATAAAAACTATGTCATAATGGAATAATGTATTTAATGAGATGTATAGTTCAGGAGTCAGGTTCTTATAGAGATTTTGAATGTAAATAATAATGTATTTTAGATGATCTGTATTTGGTACACAGAATGAGTAGCACTTTAAAGAAGAATCAGTTGTTGAACACACCATGTTGATAAAATTTTGCAGCAAATAAACTCAGTTTATTTCATTTTCAGAGTAATATGTTTGTTCCTCAGGCTATTTAATCTGTTCTGTATTCAAAAGGCAAATGAGCTTCTTTTCATAAGGCAAAATGTGGCATTTAAAAAATATTGATAATATTAGTTCTGCTGGTGTTTTTCATTTTCAAAATATAAAATAAGAAGTGGAAGCTCTGCAATCGGTGCATCATTACTAATACTTAATTTCAACATTTTTGCAATTTGCTGTCCTCTGATGTTTGCCATCTTGAAAAAGATGGAAACATCATTTCATATTTTATGTTTCTTTTCTGCACATATTAAAAGTCTTTTCTATAAAGTAGTAATGGAATATGCTTGAAGTGATCAAAATTTAATGGACCATGGAGCATTTGCAGGCCAGAAGCTTTAGGATGAAATGCAAACAGCTTTAAATGCCTAAATTTATTTTCTTTCAGACTTTCATCTTACAGTGGTTTTCTGCAAGAATGATATTAGGGTCTTATTTGGAACAGTTAATATAAGCTGTAATAGATAATAACTGACTCTGTAATTAGTCATTTCAAGACAGAGGTACTCTCTGAGCCACTGATAAGAATTGAATTGTGTCGCTACATCATGTTTTCATTCTGCTGTCACAACCCAGCAATTCATATTCATAGACTCCTGGTGCTAAGCTCATTGCCAATTTAACACAGATGTGGGAGAGATATGTACAACCTCCTCAGCCTTTTGATCCCTTTTTATTTTTTACTTAAGGAAATGGCAGAGTAACTTGAGAATGAGGATAAGGGTAAAAGTGTCTTAGTGACAAAATTACTGGAAGATTAATTTGGTATATACATAAAATATGCATATATATTCACCCACAAAGTATACATATGCAAAACCCCCAATTATGATGAAATGTAAAATTTAACCAAAATTTTTTCTGATCTTTCTGATTTTTTTAGTACTATCATTTTATATTTTGAAATTATTATTATTATTCTTTTGTTTTGTTTGTTTTAGGAGAAACCTCCATTTTCATATACCTCTGTGAATAACACTGGTCTTTTTTGTATATGTGGAAGAGATATTAAATTTTACAATTTCAGTTACATTAGCTACACTGTATCCTCAGTTGTTTTTTACTTTATTTTTATGTTTTTTCATGTTGTAACAATGGAGTACCTCCTCTAAGCCAGCTCTGAGGAAGGTGGGGTGTGATCAAATGTTCCCAGTTCCTGAAAGCTATGGGATCACTGAGGAGGCTTAGGGGACTTCCCCAGAAGGTCAGGAAAGACTTCATGCAGGAGATTATTGAGCCTGTAACTGTAGAGTGGGTGGGTAGGGTTATAACACAGGAAAAATGGGGTGCTTTTTAGAGAAAGGCAAGGAGATAGGGAAGTGAAGAAGATGTTCTAGGTTAACTGGATCAAAAAGTGTTTTCAGGTGCAATCGGGAAATTTGACTGGAGGGGTTAATCCTGGCCACAAGCTGAAGATCTTTAAAACTGCACTGAAACAGGATTTTAATCTGTACAGTAGGAAGCTAGAGATATTTGTTGAACAAGGGAATGTTGTGATCTGATAAGACACATGTGCTTTGTAATTATAGATAATAATGTAAATGATTTATTTCTGTACTGGTAAGTTCAAAATTCTACTTGCAATCCAAAATATTGATATTGCTTTTTTCTCTATAATTAGAGTAGCTGGGGTTTTTTTGTATAACATTTTAATGTAAAAATATAAAAGATATAAAAAATTTATTCTATGACAAAAAAGTTCCCTGGGGAAGAATTTTATAAAGTTATCATGAAAATTTATAAAACCATGAAAAGAAGTAGATCATGTGGCAGGCTGAATTGTTTAGGTGTTTACCTATTTAAAGTCATTAATCATTCTTTTATGATTTTACCTAAACCTTTGGTGTCTGAATGGGTAACTAATTTTGTGGGTTCTATCCCATATGGTGATACATTTTAATTTGTATAAAATGTGTTGAATTGCTAAAATATCAGGTAGAGTTTATAAACATCTTACTAATAGGGAAGTAGTTCTGAATATCTCCTTTTGCCTTTGTAGTTAATAAAATCCAAATTACAGTGCTAACAGTTTTTGGCTCACAGGGGTTTTTATTTATAGCTTAGTTCTTAAAGTCTGAATGTATTATATGCTTTCTAGAGTTCATCCTAAGTGTGCTTATAATACATGTTTATGATAAACTTCTTTCTTTACCTCAACTTTTAATATGAAATTTTTCTGAAGTGAAAGTTAAGAGTAGACAATGACTACCTGCATACCCACCACCTACATTCAGCACTTGCTCATCTTTTATAGTAAATTTCTCTGACAGGGAATTGGCACTTGTAAACATTATTTGTTCCCCATCTTAACTTTAGTTAGAGCATTTGGCTGATAATCTTGAAAAGTGAATGAAGTGTTTCCTTCTTAACTGGGCTAGTTAGATATCAGTTAGACACAAGTAGTCCTAACACCTGTTTATCTTAAAGGTAGTTCAAATATAAAAATTTTGTGCAATTTTTCCCTACCCTACTGTACCCAAATTTATATCTTTTAACTGCAACTTCTGTTCATACAAAGGTAGTTTCATAAAACATTTTTAAAGGAAGCAGTTTTTTAATCCTCACTTGAGGACATGTTTATTGATTTTAGAGAGAGAAAAACATTAACATGAGAGAGAAACATCAATTGGTTGCCTCACGAATGTGCCTCAACTGGTTATCAAACCTGCAACCTAGATATGTGACCTGATAGGAATTGAACCTGCATCCTTTTGGTGTATGGGACAATGCTCCAACCAACTGAGCCACCTAGCCAGGACTTAAAGGAAACACTTTAAAATGACATTAGCTTTGGCACATTTTAAATTCTCCAGTTTGGTACTATAACATTCTGAATCAGAATATCAAAAATTTACAAAAATATCTATAGTGGGAATTAGGACAGTGTATTTTGAACTTGCAAATGAGTATTCATACCTGTTCACACATACACACAAAATCCTATGATTCGTGTATACTTTATTCAAAATACTAGATACAGATATCTGTGTCTTTGTTTAGTTGGCTTCATTAGTGGGCCAAATAGTATGGTAACCATGAAAGTTTTAAGTTTTCCTTATAGCTTATATACATATTTAAAATAATTGTACACTCAGAAATGTGAGCTTCAGCTTTTTTTTTTTTCTATCTTGGACCATGTTGGTACTGTGTATAGAAAACCACTTCTTTATCATAAGCCACTCTTCTGCTTTCAAGAAGATTACCCCAATTGCTTGGGTGGCACAAGTTTGTGGATGTAAGTGATGAGCTAAGACTAGAGACACTAAAATAGTGCTTGAACAGTGAGTCCTAGTGGAATTAGAGGGAAAAAAATCAAGTCAGGGCACATAGGAACAGTAACAGCCAGTACATGTTAGGGGTCAGGCAAAGCTTGATAGAAAGGAATGGTGAAGACCTGGTAGGGCAAGGGGAGAGGCCCCGAATGAAAACTGGAACTGGCAGGAGTTGATGATGCAGAATTACACAGTAAGGAGAGCTACAAACCCTTGACTGAGCTCCTGACATCTTCCCCACCAGGTGCCCGCACATATGCAATCACCGCACTGCCCACACTTGAGTGCTGCTGCCTGCCAGGATTCTCCACCTACCCCACCCACCAACACACACTGCTTCATCTGACCACAGTCCACATCCACGCCTGAGCTGTGACCTCAGCGGGCCCAAGACAAGTGGCAAATTGGCATTTCCAGCTTGTTATTAATTTGCTCACCCATCTTCTCAGTGTCAATTTAAAACAGAGGCTAAACACTCTTGGAGAAAAGGCTGAGAGAAAAAAGAAGCATGTGTGGTGGCTCTCAGTCTTTCCTAACAGTTATTCAGTTCTCATCTCCAACAGCTACTTTCCTCACAGCAAAACAAAACCCCTGCTATTCTACCATAACAACTGGTAAATTCAAATTACTGATGGCTTACACGTCTAGTGATGTTTCACCTAGGAAGGGATGTGCACCTAGGGAGCTGTCTGCATGGCCTGTAACTCGCTTGGGTACTGAGAACATTTTGGTCTGCTATGCCCCTGAATGTCCATTCAGGCTGCTAATCCCTTGCCTGACCTTCCCTCTCACCTGTCACCCAGTATACCTCCAGGCCCAGAATGTGAAGCAAACTCTGATCTTAACTCCTCCACGCACCATAATGCTTGCTTCAGATCGGTGCTTCTTACGTAGGTCTTTTAGTGCTGAAACACCCAGGTCTAGTGAAAATATCTCAGGAATAAGCAGACTGGATTTTATTTCCAATATTATCAATTTGCTAGGTCAGTTTGGGCAAGTTTTTCTCTCTGCTTGGTTCTATTCCTAGCAGTAATATTGTTTGGTAACCTCATGACAAGGTGAGCTCAAATATGTGAGAAATAATTTTTAAACATTGACTGTCTTGAGAAAGTGTAATTACTAAGAAAAAACACATTAATTTTAGAGTCTCTTTGCTTTAGATACTATCCATAAACTGACTATTCCCAAATTTCAATCTCTAGTCCAGGTCTCTTCATATATCTCTTTGCATATACTCCAGACATATGTCAAACTGCTCCTCAACATCTCCAGTTGGATGTCCAAAGAGACATCTCAACCTCAGCATAACCAGAACTGAACAGCCACCCAGTTCCTCAAGCCTGCTTCTGCTGTGGCCTTCCTTAACTCAGTTGATGGTATCACCAGCTTTCCTGCTGCTCAGACTGAAAACCTGAGTCAACTTTGGAATCACCTTCTCCCATACCCTAAATCTAGTCCATCAGTGAATCGTGTTGGCTGTGCCTTTAGATCATATCCAGAAACTTGCCACTTATACCATGTTCTGAGCTACCAATGTCTCTCCCATGGATTATTGCATTAGACATTAATTTGGTCTTTCTGGTTCTACCCTCCTCTCTCTACAGCCTATTTTCAATATAAGAGTCAGAGAATGGGGGAAAAGGTACAGGGAGTAAGAAGCATAAATGGTAGGTACAAAATAGGGGGAGGTTAAGAATAGTATAGGAAATGGAGAAGCAAAAAAACTTATATGTACAACCCATGGACATGAACTAAGGGATGGAGGAGAATTCTGATGGGTGGAGGAGTGCAGGATGGAGGGAGATAAAGGGGAGAAAAAATGGGACAACTGTAATAGTATGACCAATAAAATATATTTTAAAAAACAGAGGAATTCTTTTAAAATATGTGTCAGATGATGTCACTCCTCTGCTTACAACTTTCTAATGTTCTAAACCAACGTCTTTACAGTTGCCTACATGGTTCTATGTCATCAGCTTCCATTCCTTCTTTGTTCTCACTTCCTTTTGCCCTCCTCCTGGCTCACTCCACTCCAGCCACATTAGCCTCTGTGGTGTAGCTCACATAAGCCAAGTCTTCACAGTAGTCCTTTCCTCTGCCTTGGACTCTCATCCTTCCCTACCTGAAATGCCAATTTCTTCACCTCCTTCAAGTTTAAGCTTAATCCTTATTCACACTATTTAGAATTGCAAATAACACCCTGTCTCCCTGGCCCCACAATCCCCACATTCCCAAAGTCCCATATTTAGTTCTACTTTGCCCCTTTGTTTCTATAAGCAATTATTACCTTTAACACATTATACTGATTTACTTGCAGTGGTTTTTGTTTTTATGTTTATTGTCAGTCTCATTCTGCAGAATGTAAACTGCATCAAGACAGGTATCTTAAGTGTCTGGAACAATTCATGACAATTTGGGGTGTTCAAAAATATGTATTAAAATATTTATTAAGGAATAACTCATTCTTACAAAAGTGTACAAGTTTGTTTTATATACAACTAATTTCCAGAGGAAAAATCTGTTGTAAATCCTAGACTTTATATGTCATATGAATCCCACTTGGAAAAGCCACATGGAAAGAAAAGAAGACAGGGAAGTTGGTTATTTATATGTTTAAAATGTTTTCCAGAATGCAAGACAAATCAATGCAGAGACCAAGAGACAGCCAAAGAGATCTGCCAAAACAGCAGAGCAACTTAAGTACTTGTGTTCATATTCTCACATGCTGTATGTGTATACAAACCATCCACAGAAAAGATTCCCTGTTAGAAACTGATTATAATCTATTTCTCAACCTGCTAGAGTTGAGAGTTCAGTGTATTTTGAAGGGAAAATTACATTTGCATTTGGAAAATGGTTGCTCTCTTGATACTGTGGAACAGTATTCCTTTCCCCTCTTTATACAGAAGTAATGCATAATCCATATGTGAACTGGTAATGAGTATCTTTTTGTTAAGGAACAGTAAGTTTTGCCCAGACTCATATAGGACAAAAGACATTACTTTCTGATCACCAGGTTTTCTTTTACTCAAAAAGAGAATGGGTTCAGGATGAGACACAGCATTAGAGTCCAGGGGTCTTTAACAGGAAGTGACTTGGTTCTAACACCCTTAGATGGGGCACAGAAGCAGTTTAAACTTTTTTACCTAAGTCAAGGTGAACTCACTGAACCAAAGGATAAAGGTATCAGTAGACCAGTTGTGCAAATCTGGGGTAAAGAAATCAGAGGGCTGATGATTAGGTTGTGATTCTGTAGATGAGATTTAGACTCAGAGATGAAGTGATTTTGCTCAAGAATGTGTAGCAGCAGATGAATGCCCAGTGTGTAGATTTATTTCTTACCCAGCCTAGGGCTTTGTACACCATGACGTGGGGTCACCTCCTGGCGTCCTTAGTCCTCTTTCTCTCTAATAACAGTGATATTAACTCCATTGCTTTCACTTTCCTTTTCTTCAAATAATCCTCATGAATGTAACAGCCTGGGAAAAAGGTTATTTAATAAGGGTTTGGCCACAGCCACTTTGCCCCCTTGGGATATGGGGTACACAGAGAGGAAATGGGAGAGAAGCCAGGTTAAACAGCATCAGAAATTTTTTAGATACCATTTTAGATGGTATCAGATGGTACTGGACAGGTTCTAAATTGTTTTGTGCCACAGATTCTTCATTTGTATCCTGGGGATAGCAATAGTATCCCCTTTATAAAGATGTTTCAATAATGAAATGAGATAATGCATGTTAACTACTCAGCTCCATGCCTAGCTAAGTGGTTTACTTGTAGTTTAACATGCCAGCACTCAAAATATTAGCTGTTATTAAAGGACATGAAGGTGATTTACTCCAACATCCAATGTCATTTTGGAGATAGCATAAGTCAGGCTATCCTAATGATATATGTGTCTCATTTTATTCTTCATAATATGGATGTTTCAGACCATTCAGCTGTACTGACTAGATTTCTTGGAGTTTAATTTAAACATTCTCATCAAAGTTAATGTGACTCTTCTTATTGCCACCAAGCATTGATGATAGCCTTGTACTGTGTACTTTCAGAATAATATTACCTTCTCACAGCTGCTTCCTACAAATGGCATCACCTTGATCTTATAAAACCAATACAGGAGAAAATATTATGTCAAGAAGGAAAACATGATCAATTTTTAGGGTGGTGAGCAAGACAAAATTTTAAAAAGCCAAACCTGAGTAGCATACAGATACATTTAATTTAAAACTTTTATTCCCAGGAACACCCTGATTTTCTGGTTATGAATCCTCTTGGACTCATTTTGCAGACTTTGGCGTAAAACTTAAAAAACACAGGGGTATTTCTCTCTTGTTTTGATAAGGAAAAGGACTGACTGTCTTTATGCAAAATAGTCTGCTTTTGTCAAAAAGCTTCAGGGATTCATCTATGAAATGTAGACTCACAATAAGTGTGTCTTACTGATCTTCTTTCAGCTGATGTAAGATTGTTTTTCACAGTATAGAATACTTAAAACAAAAAGTGTTTCATCACAATGCCAAACCAATGTCTTTGACTGTCTTCAGGGGTATTGGTGGATGTGGGGAAACTAGCTATTCACTACTTCATTATTTTTAGATGATTTTGCACATAGCTAGGGAAAGTGCAAATGAATGCAGATAAGACTGATGTACTAAATTTAGGACTAGCAATTATAGACATGGAATTCTGAGCTTCATTTTGCTCTTCTGTAATTTGTGAGATGTGTAAAGAAAATACTAACTAGCAATAGCATAAAAATTAATATGAGTAAAAATTTTGACAATGTCTAACACTTCAGAAGTGTATCTCATTATTCTGCTTGTATTAACTGAGGTTTCTTTTCTTTCCCCCTGTTTTTCAGTGACTATTTCAACAAGCACCTTTTTTGACGGCTTGCTGGTGACAGGACTATACACATCTACAAGTGTGCAGGCTTCACAGAGCATGGGAGGTTCCAATGCTTTTGGATTTGGTAAGCCATCCTGATATAAGAAATCAGTAATTATCAATATTTTATATAGTTAGACATCTTATTTTTGAAATAATCTGTTTTAAAATATTAGGCATTATTTCAGAGAAAATAATCTGAAGTGATTTTTTTGTGTTTGTTTTTGAAGTTGGATGACTTGAAATAAGCCACGTAAATGTGCAGCCAACCATGATCTTGGTGTGACCATCTAGATCCCTTTCTCCATCGTCTGCCACTATTACACTTGGTCCTGTGGGTTCATGGAGTATTCTCTCATTTAGGTCATATAGGTTGCTAGAATTGGAATTCACTTTGATGCCCATGCAATTATTCTGTATCCATTTTTTAATAAACAGTTCCTAAAATCCTGGAGTAGGTGAAAAGTGTCATGTTAAGTTTGGCAAGTAAGCATTCAGTATTACACATAGAAGATAGTAATACTTGTTTAAATGATTGAATTCCTTGAGTATTCATAAAAGAATGTGATTTAATATTTAAGGCAATTATATGGAGTCATTGTCCTTAAAACAGAGGCATGTTAGATTACTCTTTTTAAGTATTTTTTATTGATTATGCTATTACAGTTTAACCAATTTTTCCCCTTTATCTCCCCTCCAACCTGCCCCCCAACCATCCAGCATTCCCCCCACTTAGTTCATGTCCATGGATTGTACATATAAGTTCTTTGAGTCCTCTATTTCCTCTATCATTTTTATCTCTCCCCATCTATTTATGCCTACCAATTGTTCTTCTTCCCTGTACCTTTTCCCCCCTATTCCTCCCTTCCCCCTGCCCACTGAACTCTCTCCATGTGATGTCCATTTCTCTGATTCTGTTCCTGTTCTGGTTGTTGACTTAGTTTTTGTTTTCATTGTTTTTCTTTTCTTTTACATTCATTTGTTGATAGTTGTGAGTTTGTTGTCATTTTACTGTTCACAGTTTTGATCTGCTTTTTCTTAGATAAGTCCTTTTATGTGATAATAAGGGCTTGGTGATGATGAACTCCTTTAATTTAACCTTATCTAGGAAGCACTTTGTCTGCCCTTCCATTCTAAATGAAAGCTTTGCTGGGCAGAGTGCTCTTGGATGTAGGCCCCTGCCTTTCATTACTTGGAATACTTCTTTCCAGCCCCTTCTTGCCTATAAGGTTTCTTTTGAGAAATCAGCTGATACCCTAATTGGCACCCCTTTGTAGGTAACTCTTTCCTTTCCCCTTGCTTCTTTTAGGATTTTCTCTTTGTCTTTAATCTTGGGTAACTTAATGATGATGTGCTTTGGTGTGTTCCTCTTTGGGTCCAACTTCTTTGGGATTCTCTGGGCTTCCTGGACTTCCTGGAAGTCTATTTCCTTGGCCAGATTGGGGAAGTTTTCCTTCATTATTTGTTCAAATAAGTTTTTAATTTCTTGTTCTTCTTCTGGCACCCCTGTAATTCAGATATTGGAATATTTCAGGTTGTCCCAGAGAATCCTCAGCCTCTCTTTATTGTTTTTGGATTCTTGTTTCTTCCTTCTGATCTGGTTGGATGTTTATTTCTTCCTTTTGAAAACATTGGTTCGAGTCCTGGTTTCCTTCCTGCCACTGTTGGTTCCCTGAATATTTTGCTTTATTTCATTTTGAGTATCTTTCACTTGTTCTTTCACTTTTCAACCAAGCTCAATCAGGTCTGTGAGCATTTTGATTACCAAGGCTTTAAATTGTCCATCAGGTAGGTTGGTGATCTCCTCCTTGCTTAGTTCTCTTTCTGAGGTTATGCTCTGTTCTTTCATTTGGGCCATATTTCTTTGTCTCGGGGTACCTGTTAAGTTGTAAGGGAGCAGGGCCTTAGGTATTCACCCAAGCATGGCAACCCTCTTTGCTGTGCTATAGTGCTTGCTGCCTGTGGGGGAGGGGCCAGAGAGGGAACAGTAGGCAGGTCTGCCTGCCTGCCTGCCTGCTCTCTCTAGCACACTTTTCAACAAACTCTTGAGTGACACTGGAAGAAACTCCCACTGCAGCATCTCCAGCCATAGCCCACAGTCTGCTCTTAGTGTCAGTTTTCCCCTTAAGTCAGCCCCTCTCATGAAGCCCACTGAGCTCAGCACTCAGCCTCACCCCCCACAGTCCTCCTATAACCAAGGTATTTCTGAGTTCGCCCTCTTGGTCTGGGCCTTACTGATCTAGTTGCTCTGGTTGATTTTTTTCTTTAATTCCTTGGTTGTCAGAGTTCCATGCAGTTTGATTTTCTGGCACTTTTGGTTGTTTACTGATTTTAGATTGGTTGTTATCCTCCTTTTGCTTATGCAAGGAAACAAAGGGTTTCCACCTACACCTGCATCTTGGCTGGAACACCCCAGTAGGTTACTTATGTGAAGAGACTGGAGGCTACACAATGGTCATTGATTTTTCAATTTGGAAATCTCTACTTTACTCATAATCTGTAATACCTGTAAACTTGTCAAACTGGAATCAAGCAGACCCTATTAAGCATCAAAAATGCAAATTTACTATATTACTCTATATAGGACATGAAATCCCTGGTCTTACTCTAATATTGGAAAGCTATACAAGACTTCCTGCATTGATGTGAGTAGGAAGAATTGCATTATCAAAGGTGGTAATGAGTTCAAAATTTTATTTTTTCTGGGGTATTTATTAAATAAGTAATTTATACTACTTTTGATGTATGAAAGAGTACCTCTTCTGTGTCAGCCCCAGTTATGCCCAAGTGATTTACTCATTGATGTCAGAATAATAATGTTGATGCTGCATGGTTAGGCTGCTGGCCCAAGATGAGCTTCACAGCTTAGGGCTTAAAGGAATCCGGAAGTCATTTATTCATCATGCTAAATCACTTGACATTGAGAATTTGCCTTATTTTTAAAAGATCCCATATAAGATTTACAATTTGTTGGTAACTGCTTCTAAGGTCTAATCCTCAAGAAAAAAAAGCTTCTCCAGCACACAGTTATGATAAAAAGACTAAGAAAAGTGGGAATAGAGGGAGCATACCTCAACGTAATAAAAACCATATAGAAGAAACCTACAACCAACATTATACTCAATGCGCAAAAAATAAAAGCTTTCCCCCTAAGATCAGGAACAAGACAAGGGTGTCCACTGTCACCACTCATTCAATGTAATACTGGAAGTTTTAGCCACAGAAATCTGACAAGAAAAAGAAAATGCATCCAAATTGGAAAACAGGAAGTAAAACTGTCATTATTTTCAGATGACATGATAGTGTACATAGAAAACCCTATGGTCTCCACCAAAAAACTGGACATAATAAGTAAATTTGGCAAAATAGTGGGATATGAAGTCAATATTCAGAAATTGATGGCATTTTTGTACACCAACAATGAAGTATTAGAAAGAGAAACTAAGAAAAATATCCCATTTACTATAGCAACAAGAAAAATGAAGTACCTAGGATAAATTTAACCAAGGAGGTGAAAGAACTGTACTCAAAAAACTACAGAACGCTAAAGAAAGAAATGAAGGAAGACACAAATAAATGAAAGCACATACTGTTTTCGTGGATTGGAAGAATTAACATCATTAAAATGTCCATACTATCAAAGCAATCTATAGATTCAATGCAATTCCTATTAAAATATCAATGGCATATTTCACAGATCTAGAACAAATATTTCAAAAATTTATATGGAACCAAAAAAGACCTGAAATAGCCACAGAAATCTTGAGAAAGAAAAACAAAGTAGGAGGGATCATAATACCTGATATGAAACTATACTATAATATCACTGTAATCAAAACAGTCTGGTACTGGTGTAAGAATGGACACATAGATCAATGGAATGGAATAGCGAGCTCAGAAATAAACCGAAGACTATATCATCAATTAATATTTGACAAATAGGGAAGGAGCATACAATAGAGTAAAAATATTCTCTTTAATAAGTGGTGTTGGGAGAACTAGACTGGTAAATGCAAAAAAACAAAACAAAAAACAAAAAAAAAAAAACTAGACCACCAACTTACACCATACACCAGAATAAACTCAACGAGGATAAAAAACTTAAATATAAATCATGATACCATAAAAGTCATAGAGGAAAATATAGATGAAAACAGAGGGGATGTGGGATAGGTGGAGGAGAGCAAAGGGGGAAAAAATTGGACAACTGCAATAGAATAACAAAAAAAATTAAAAAATGAAAAATTCCTCTTAGATTTAAAAATTCCACTTATTTAGCCCCACTCTTTTTGTGCTCTGCAGAGGTGAAAGGTCAATTATGATTATATAGGTGAGTAATGTACAAGGTGGGGAAATAGGTACACAATTTACAGTTGTTTGTATGGAAAATAATATAGTAAATCATAAATAATAATACAAGAATAAACTTTGTTTCTTGTATTCACAACTGTAAACCTACTTTTGTCCCACCCTGTATATAACATACTACTACCTCTTATGTTGCAACAGGATTCACTAGTAGGATTGCCAGATTTAACAAAAATTTACTAGTGATCCAGTTAAATTTGAATGTGTATATGTGATACATATGTGTGTGTATATATGTGTGTATATATATATACACACATATTTGTGTGAAATATATGTGTGTGTATGTGTGTGTGTGTGTGTATAAGAATGCAATATTTGGATTATGATATCCCAGCTTCTACCATAGCCCAATTAAATTAAAACCTGTGGGAATGGGGCTTGGGCATTGGTAATTTTTAAAGTTCCTCAGGTGGTTATAATAGTTTTCCAGGGCTGAAAACCACTGCACTGGATTAGTCCAGTATCCAGCAATATCTGCATCAATGGCAACTTATAAATACAGAGTTCCAGGCCTTACTCTAGACTTAATGATTTATATCCCATAGGGATGGGACTCAGTTATCAATTTTTAATAAGCACTCCAGATGACTGATACATATTAAAGTTTGAGAACCACTCATCTATATTAATTAAATGATAGAGACAGACATTATTTAAATGACAATGTAAATATATAATAGTAAATCTTGCTAAGGGCTAGCTAACTAGGAGAAGTACTGAGTGCCGGGAAAGGGTAGGACAGAGAAACTGATCTAACCTGGGGTAAAATGGGATGTAGTTAGGAAAAGCTTCCCTTAGGAAGTGGTATTGAGCTGAGATGTGAAGAATGAGTAGAAATTAGTTAGCTAAAGGTCTGTGGAAGTTGGTGCACAGGTTACCTGAAGGAGGGAACAGTAGATTGAAAGGTCTCAGGGTGGGAAGAAACTAGCTGTGTTCTAACTGGGTCAGGCATCAAGAGGGAAGTGATAAGGCTGGATAGGAAGTCAGAGCTAGACCATTCAGAATCTTGAGAAGGGGAAGCTATTGAGGACTTTAGGCTGAGAAGTGACTTGAGCAGATTTTCATCTTAAAAAGATCACTCTGAGGTCAGCATGGAGAACAAACTGTAGGGTCCAGGAGGGAATGCAGAAAGGCTGATGTAGTGAAAGATTCTGATGTGACAGGGCATGAGAGGAGTCCAAGTAGAGGCTGGCATTGGCAATGAGAAGGAACGGTATGTGGAGGGGTCAAGTTTGGGCTGTGGAGTCACATAAACCTGCTTGCAGATTCAGTCCCCAATTATTTTAGCCATGTGCCCCAGCCAAATTGCTTAACTTCTCTAAGCTTAATTTTCTCATCTATGAAAAGGTGATGATAAGGGTACCTGCTTCATAAGATGTTGAGTAGTCATGAGGATTAAAGGAGTTGGTTTACATAAAGCCCTAGCACATAGAAAATGCTCAGTAAAACTCAGTATTCTAAAATTATAAATCTTGGTAATGAAAGCAGCTGATTTTCGCAGTCCAGAACTTTTATATACTTTCTTTGAGGAAAAAGAAATATTCTCAGGTGGAATTAATCTGGAGTTTACAGATCCATATGTTTTGAGAAGACTTGGCTGAATGAAGTAACTATCATTTGTCAAAATGGACACTTTAAGTGAGAAAAATCATTAAGTATCATTCATAAGTATGTTGTAACCACATTTGGAAGAACATATGAAATAAATGTATCATATTGTCTCAGATTTTAGCTAGTTAAGGCAAACAAAAACCTAAGAATGAAATTGTTAGAAATTATTTAGAACACCCAGGCTTTAAGATACTTTGTGTCGTGGTGATTCTAAAAGCTATAAATGCAGTTTCACTTCACTTATAATGTATTCTGTTTAGCTTAAATTGTAAATAGTCTTCCCATCATAGGTAACTGAGATGGTCTGAAGAGAGTTCTGAGCTTGAAGCTCCTTGATGGTGGTCTGACTTCCATAATAAAATGCTCAGATGACCATTTTTATATAGTCACTTGCCATTTTTATAGAACATGATTTTCATATGGATGGATAGATACATGAGACCTTTTTAAAGTTTCAGTAATATCCAAAGAACTGTGTATTGATGTGATAGTGCTAAATTACCTTAATAATGAAATTAAAACCACAATGAGATACCACTTTATACCGATGAGAATGGCCATCATAAACAAATCCACAAACAACAAGTGTTAGAGAGGATGTAGAGAAAAGGGAACCCTAGTGCACTATTCGTGGGGATGCAGACTGGTTCCGCCACTGTGGAAAACAGTATGGAATTTCCTCAGGAAACTGAAAATGGAATTGCCTTTTGGCTGAGCAATCCTACTGTTAGAATTATATCCTAAGAAGCCTGAAACACCAATCCAAAAGAATTTATGCACTCCAATCAATGTTCATAGCAGCACAATTTACAATAGCCAAGTGCTGGAAGCAACCTAAGTGCCCATCAGTAAAGGAATGGGTAAAAAAACTATGGTACATTTACACAATGGAATTCTATGCAGCAGAAAGAAAGAAGGAATTTCTACCCTTTACAACAGCATGGATGGATCCGAAAGAGGTTTATACTAAGTGAAATAAGTCAGGTGATGAAGGACAAATACCATATGATCTCATCTATAAATGGAACCTAATCAACAAGGCAAACAATCAAGCAAAATATAACTAAAGACATTGAAATTAAGAACAAAGGGATGGTAACCAGAGGGGATGTGGGAGGGGATAATGTAGGGAAAAGGTGGAAGGGTTTTCAGGAACATGTATAAAGGACGCATGGATAAAACCAAAGTGGGGTAGGATCAAGGGTGGGAAGTGGGGATGGCTGGGGTGGGGGCGAGTGGTGGTGGGGGAAATGGAGACAATTGTACTTGAACAACAATAAAAAAGTGTGAAAAAAATTTTAAAAGAGGTGAAAAGAAATTAAAATATTAAAAATAAAAAATAAAATAATAAATTTAATAAATACCTGAATATTGTTAAACAGAATTAATCTTCATAAATAATGCTTTTAAATATGTTTTATTGATTATGTTATTACAGTTGTCCCAAATTTTTTCCCTTTGCCCTCCTCCACCTGGTATCCCCCTTCCCTCCAGCAATTCCCCCCTTTAGTTTATGTCCATGGGTCATACATATAAATTCTTTGGCTTCTCCAATTTCTATACTATTCTTAACTCCCCCCTCCCTATTTTGTACGTACCAATTATACTTCTTAATCCTTGCTCCTTTTTCCCCATTCTCTCATGATAACTTCTCCCATGATAACTCTCCATGCGATCTCCATATCTGTGATTCTGTTCCTATTCTGGTTGTTTGCTTAGTTTGTTTGTTTTTTAGATTCAGTTATTGATAGTTTTGAATTTGTTGTCCTTTTAATGTTTATAACTTTGATCTTTTTCTTAAAAAAGTTCCTTTAATATTTCATGTAATAATGGCTTGGTGATGATGAAGTCCTTTAGCTTTACCCTGTCTGGGAAGCACTTTATGTGCCTTTCCATTCTAAATGGAATGGCTTTGCTGGATGGAGTAATCTAGGTGGTAGGTCCTTGCTTTTCATCACTTTGAGTACTTCTTGCCAGTCCCTTCTTGCCTGCAAAGTTTCTTTTGAGAAATCAATTCATAGTCTTTGTAGATAACCCTCTGCTTTTCTCTTGCTGTTTTTAAGATTCTCTCTTTATCTTTTACCTTTGGCATCTTAATTATGATGTGCCTTGTTGTGGTCCTCTTTGGGTCCAACTTGTTTGGGATTCTCTGTGCTTCTTGGACTTGTCCGGCTATTTCCTTCACCAAATTAGGGAAGTTCTCCATTATTTTTTCAAATAAGTTTTCAATTTCTTGCTCTTCCTCTTCTCCTTCTGGCGTCCTTATGATTCAGATGTTGGTATGTTTAAAGTCCCATAGGTTCCTAAGCCTATGCTCATTTTTTTAAATTATTTTCTTTTCCTGCTGTTCTGATTGAATGCTTTTTCCTTCCTTGTGTTATAAAACTGTTGGTTATCCTGTAGATTTTATTTTACTTAGCGTAACCTTTATTTCTTCCCTTATGTTTTTGCTGTATTCAGTGAATTTTTTGAGCATCCTGATCACCAGTGTTTTGAAATCTGCATCTGATAGGTTGGTTATCTCTCTTTCATTTAGTTCTTTTTCTGGGGTTTTGTTCTGTTCTTTCATTTGGGTCATATTTCTCTGTCTCCTCTACTCATCAGCCTCCCTGTGTTTGTTTCAGTGTATTAGGTAGAGCTTCTTTGACTCCCTGTAAAAGATACTTGTAAATTGTGTGAGGTGGTGGCTTAGGTAATTGCCCTGGTGGGGCAACACACTACCACTTTGTGGCTGTGTGTGGGGAGAGGGCTCAGAGAGGGGACAATGCTGCTGCCTGGCTTCTGGAGATTTTCCCAGAACTTGCTCATTTTCCAGTCACTTCACCCACTTCCCATATGTGACTCATGCCCTTCCAGATGCTGCCCTGGTGGTGAATCCCAGAGTGGGTGGGTTTTCATACATTCTAACATCATGTGGACCCTTTAAAAGGTCTCTCCTGAAAATCCAGCAGTTTCTTCCATCACCCCAATCCCCACTGATTTTTATAGCCAGAATGTATTGGGATTTATCTTCCTGGTGCTGGAACCCTGGACTCTGTGGTCTAGCCTAGGGCTATGATCGCTCGCTCCCAAGGTATCCCTCCTGATTCTTATCCACCACACATGAATGTGGGATTGCCCATTCTACCACCACTGTAGCCACCCCTCCACACCACACTGGGTCTCTGTGTCTTTCCATCTGTCTCTACAACCCTGCCCCTCCTGCCTGTGTAGATGAATGTGGCTTTTTAAATCCTGGTTGTCAAACTTTCATACAACTCAATTTTCTGATGGTTCTAGTGGTTATTTGCTTTGAGGGATAGTTGTAACTCTCTCTGTGGTTGCATGAGGAGGTGAATCATGTCTATCTATCCATAAATAATGTTTTTGATGAGTATATAAAGGAACTATGGTACATTTACATAATGAAATGCTACTCATCCATAAAAAGGAAGAAAATTTTACCCTTTGCAACAGTATGGATGGACCTGAGAACATTATGCTAAGTGAAATAAGTGAGTCAGAGAAAGACAAGTACCATATGATTTCACTCATATGTAGAATCTAATGAACAAATTGAACTAACAAGCAACACAGAGACAGATTGTGATAGAGACACATAGATAGAGAGCAGGCTGATAGCTCTGCGTGCAGGTGGGGGGAGGTTGAGGTGTGGAGGGATTGTGCAAAAATGGGAAAGGACTCATGGACATGAACAACAATGTGGTGATTGAGGGAGAAAGGGGGTAGGCAGAGGTGGAAGAGGATATAAAGGGAATATATGGTAATGGAAAAAATTCCATTCCAAGATGAACTAAGTATTAAGTATTAAAGTAAACATACAAGGCCTCAGTGCATTTAAGGTCTCAAAAAATGTACTGTTATGCATTCTTTCTTGAGGTTTCTGCACAAATGTATGTCAGCAAGCCTATTCTTGACCACCTTTTATAAAAGAAGAAAGAATGTATATCTCCACCCAAAAAATAGCAGGAGGCAAAATGTCTTTTTAGATAAATGGTCACTTTTTGGAACAAATGCACATTAATTTTTTGGTATTTGATTTAAGTTTAACATATTATTTACAATTTAAGAACAACATGAAAAGATGTAATTTGGTTAGGTGCTGGTGAGAAAGTGGAGGAAACTCTTAAGAAGGTAAAATGTCAAAGTATGCTGTTCTTTGGTAGTTTTAGTAGTTGTAGTAGGATCAGGCTGAAATAATGTGGCATTCTTTGATCTAGAACAAAAGAGTTATTGAACACATAATCTATCATTAGGCTCTGACTTTAATGGAATGTAAAGCAAACATGATTTGTTTGGCATTTTCCCAACACATCATAGGATTAGTGTGTGATATTAATGTGTTTAAGTAGCTGTGACAAATAAGGCAAAGCAAAGCATAGAGATGAATCTAAAAAGGTACTTCTGAAAGTTTTTTCACTTAGAGTTAATTTTAATGTACTAATTTAACTGAAGTTATAGCCGCACTCCTTTCAATATAAAATATGTGTATGATGAGCCAAAATAAGACCATGATTATTCTTAAGATACTGTTGTATAAATGTAATTCCACTAACATAACTACAACCTTTTATGCAAAACCAACAGTCTTTAAAATGTATGCCTCACTGACCAAATACAGACAAATGCCTAATAGCCAGAAGTACATTAAAACAATAGTTATGCAAAAGATGACCGTATGCCAGCAATGTGATTTGAAATACCTCATTTTGCTTGTCAATATAAGAAATCATGCTGCCCTAGGGAAGTGTGATGTTTAATTATGGATATCTCTTTGTGCATCCCAGAAAAAAAAAAAATGCTTCCCTCTTGTCTTTGGCATTGAATTACAGTTCAGTCATGTAAATCTTCAAGACTCATTGTGGTTGCTCAATAAAGGGATATTTGAATATTCTTTCATACAAAATTGTTCATTTTTCAGAGGCTGAAATGCATTTTACTCAATATTTAGTATTCTGGCCCTAAAAGCATTTTACTACATTCTTGATATTCTGGCTCCAAAACCTGAGAATTGCATTTGCAGGTCTGATTAGCAGCAGTCACACTTCAAATTGTTAGAGCTTGCATACATTAAACTTTTGTGCTTTGCAGTTCCTGGCTAATTTTGCTCAGCTAATACAGCAACCATTTTTGCAGTGTTTTGCTTAAACTTTTTGTAATTTCCTGTGCGTTTCATTTATTTTTTCTATAATAATTAGGCATCCTCAATCCAATCATTTGTTAAATTATACAGCTCTTAAGATGGCGAGATTTGATGAAATCCAGCATTATGAATAGGCCTAAGATTTTTCTTTCTAGTCCTTTCTCTCTAATATCCAGTTAATCATATCATATTTTAAGTAGAGAATAAGTGACTAATATAAAAAATTAATATTTTCAGTATTACAATTAAAGCATAGTATTACAATTTTTTAACTTAATGGTTGGATTTTTTTTTAGTGTGATTTGATACTCTAACTTCAGATAAATAGAAATACATTTACAAAACAAATCATTTGAATGTTTTATAAAAGATTTCAAATCTTACTAAATCTTATATTAGTCGCTAGTTAGTAAAAATATGTACTTTACTAGTAGTTTAGATAGCATGTTAATTTTTCATTGCCTGGTTGCAAGATTTTTCTACTACTTTTTAAAATTGTCACTAAAAATAAAAATATAGTGTGTATTTAAGCTACCTTTGTAGAACGTTTTACAACTTTAAACTAAGCAGAACCTAAAACTAAGTAGAACCTCTACAACTTTACTAATTGTCACCAAGACCTCACATCCCTAAGTATGAGCTGCAGTTCAGTCTTAGGTGTCCTGTCTGTGTGACTAAGACATACACTTGTGGTAATAAATACATGCACACATGTAAGGCTTAGCATTTGTAAAGAGGGGCCAGCCACTAACAATTTTATTATAGGGTCCTGTACAGTAGTGGTATTTATTTACTAGCCTAAATTAAGCTAAATTACTCAGAATGATCTTGTTAAATTATCTTGTCTGTCTCTTTACAAATAAATGCTCTGTAACATATTTGAGAAAATTTAAACATATTGAGAGATTCAAGGGCATGTTCTTTTATTTGGTATGGTAAATGATCTATAACAAGAAGATTCTAGGTTAATTTATCATATTATTCTAGTCAGTGGTACAAGGAACGTAGCTGACAAGAGATGAAATTTACATTAATTTATCCTATTTGCAAGGAATTAACCTAAATTTGGTGTTTATTCATTCCATTTGGGTATACCAACATTATCTTCATTAAGAAATAGTATTGTCTTGGTTGTGTCAGTCATTTGACAAAGACCTTAGGGATATTTTCCAATTCCTTAAACAACTAGCTTGAAAAGAATAGTGGGCATAATGAATATAAAGCTGTTGAATTAACCAACAAATAGCTAAAGCAGATGTTGAGGGGCATGAGATTTGGGCCAAAACTCTTCCAAGTGGAAAAGTTAGTGGAGGAAGGCAGCTCAATACAGTGATTCATTACATGACCTCTGGAGTTAGGCAGCTCAGGTTTCATGTCTGGCTCTGCTCCTTGCTAACTTGGGCCACATACTTTCCTTCCCTGAGCCTCAGTGTCTGCTTTTGTAAGATGAGGGTGCTAACAACAGTGCCTCGTTCACAAAGTTGTTGGTTAAAATGACATGATCTATTCAAGTGCCTAGTATATATGCTCCTAATAGATATTATATATAGACTCAGAAATGAGTTTTTTCTTTGAAATACGAAACACAATGAGAAGATGTTCCAAGTGGCAGAGGTTTGGCAGAGGGAGGTTGATTCTAAATCGGAGGGGGTCAATGTGCCCGTAGAATTTAGAGCTGAAATGGACCTTCGGTACAGCCTGGTTCAGTCCTGTCCCAGTATATAGGTAAGGGGCAAGGCTTAGGATGAGCAGGTGGTGTGGCTCATCATAACATAATGTAAACGTGAGAACCAAAACCAATTCTGATATCATATTCAGATACTTTAAAAACACATAGAGTTCACATACCATAAAATTTATCATTTTAAAGTTTACATTTTGGTGACTTGCACTATATTTAAAAAGGTTGTGCAAGGTTTTGCTGTTGTACTACCTAATTCCAGAACATATCATCTCTTCCAAAAGAAATTCCATATCCACTAGCAGTCACTCCCCAACCCCTCTTCTCACCCTCCCACCCAAGTCCCTGACAACCACCAATCTACTTTCTATGGCTTTGCCTATTTGGGACATTTCATGTAAATAGAATCATGCAATATGTAGCCTTTTGTGGCTGGCTCCTTTTACTTAACATAATGTTTTCAAAGGTTGTCCATGTTGTAGCATGTATCAGTACTCTGTTCTATAGCTAAATAATTTTCCATTATGAATATATGGGATTTTGTTTAGTCGAGGGACATTTGGCAGCTCCAAGATACTTAAGGTAGGCATGAGCAAATGGGGGAAAAAGTTTAAGGGGGTATAAAGCAATGGGACCATTAAATTCCTAAAGTATTCATCAGTGACTCTAAAACCTCCAAACATCCAAATTGCTTAGCCTATTCTATGGCTCAAACCTAAAATGGTTAAACTTAGAAATCAAGATGAATTACTCCTCTGCCCTCCTTTTTGCCATTCAAGGGGTAGACCACTGAATGTGGCATATTTTTACTCTAACCTTTTGGCCTCAATTTAGACCATGAGATACACAAGCAAAACTGAGGCAATGTAATTTACTAGTACAGCAATTTGGAATTAAGGCTTATTCAGTCCCAGTCCAATATTCATGAGCTGGATAAAAGCACACATAAACATTTGGGAGCTCTGGGCAGCCATCCTCCACAATGGCTCAGAGGAAGTCCTACATGAAGAAGAGAAGAACAGAGGGGCAGAATGCTGCGTGAAGTATTAGACCTTACCTTACTGTTTAGGATTCATTTCCACCAGGCTCAGATAGTCTTGAGTTCTAAGAAACAAAAATAAAAATAACCAACATTTATCAAGCATTGTCTGTGCTAAGTGTGTTGCAGGTATTAATTCTTTTGATCCTAATTAAAAATCCTATCATAATTATCTTTATTCTGTAGATAAATAATCCAAGGCACAGAGAGGGTAGGTAATTTATCCACAGTCATATGAAGGCAGTTGCAAAGCCATAATTCAATCCTGCCTCTGTTAAGCCTCTCATTAAGCTCCCCATTACAGCCCAAGACAGCTTGAGTTACTTTTTAGTACAACCAGAAGAACCTCGACTAAAAAAAGCCCTGTGCTCTTTCCCTGTCTGTCCCTCCCCTCATCTCTTTGAGCCTCCTTATATATATTTTTTCAGTAACCTACTTGTATATCACATACACACATATATACCCACACACAAATGGTAATAACCCATACTCAGTTCCAAAATCCTAGCTGCTTAAGACCTCTATGCTTTTGTTTGTAAGTGCTTGGAATTCCTTCTGGCCCTGTCAGTTAGGTAAACATCCAGCCATCTTTTAGTGCCTCTGTCCTGACTCACCTCCTCTATTAAGCCTTTATGACTTCTCCTCTTTGCTTCTCCCTGGCCCCCACCTCCATGGAACTCTTTACTCCCTCCTCCATGCTTCACTCTCTTCTCTGACCTCTACAAGTCATCTCTGATAATCTGTTGATTTTACTTGTTTAAAAACTTTTATACCTCTTTGAAGATAACAGGTAGTCTAGTTACCTTCACTCTCATGGCATATAACAAGTTCTCAATAAATATTTATTGAATAAAAAAACAATAAAAAATCTTTGAAGATTCATAGAGTATTTTACTACTAGAGTTGGCATTAGTAAATTCATGTTTGTGCACAGTGTGCAGGTATGGATAAGGGAGACAGTATTACTATCTAAGTTTGAGGATATTTCTGAATCTGTATGCATACATATGTCTATACATCAATACATACATTTACAACTATACAAACATATGTAAACTTTATCATCAGAGATCCTGGGGAAATTTATCTTGCCTACCATTTTGTCCATTTCTCTACTGGAGGTAGCAGGCACCAGTGCCTTCAGATAGGAGAGTGAAGACTTAAGTGCCTTCTTCATAATCAAGAGCATAGGAAGAACAAGATTGTTCTCGTATCTTAGGGCAGGTTGATGTCTTAATGATACATGAAGTTAAGTTCTTATTTTATTTCTTACATCTTTTAAAAAATATGATATCTCTGTAATTTCTGGGGAACATATTCTAAGATTACATCAAGTGAGATCATTAAGGAAGATTTTCTGGTACATATGTGTAATGTCTTGTTTCAACTACAAAGCTTTTCTCATATAATTTCTTATATAATTGAACATGGTAAATGGTCATTAAAAAGTACTTGCCACCATTTTTCTTTCCTTTATGCCAAAAATAAATCCAAACATTAAAAAAATACTACATTAGACTCATCCATCTCATATCATCTTTCTTTTTTTATTGTTGTTATGTACACTTGTCTCCATTTTCCTGCCACCACTTTCCTTCCCACTCTCAGTCCTTCCCCACTTTGGCTTTGTCCATGGGTCCTTTATACATGTTCCTTGATGACCCTGTCCCTTCTTTCCCCTGATACCTCTCTCCCCTCTGGTTACTGTCAGTTTGTTCTTCATTTCAATGTCTCTAGTTATATTTTGCTTGTTTGTTTGTTTTGTTGATTAGATTCCACTTACAGGTGAGATCCTATGGTATCTGTCTTTCATGTCCTGGGTCACTTCACTTAGCATAACACTCTCCAGTTCCATCCATGCTGTTGAGAAGGCTGGGAGTTCCTTCTTTCTTTCTTCTGTGTAGTATTTCATTGTGTAAATGTACCATAGTTTTTCAATTCACTCATTTACTGATGAGCATCTAGGTTGCTTCCAACACTTGGCTATTGTAAATCATGCTGCTATGAACATTGGGGTACACGGGTTCTTTTGAATTAGTGTTTCAGGATTCTTAGGGTATAATCCAAGCAGCAGAATTACCAGGTCAAAAGGCAGTTCCATTTTTAGTTTTCTGAGGAAATTCCATACTGTTTTCCACAGTGGCTATACCAGTCTGTATTCCCAAAACCAAGGTACTAGGGTTCCCTTTTCCCTACAACCTCCCCAGCATTTATTGTTTGTTGATTTGTTTATGATAATCGTTCTGACTGGTGTGAAGTGGTACCTCATTGTGGTTTTAATTTGCACTGTGGCTAGTGATGCTGAGCATCCTTTCATATGTCTCTGGGCCCTTTGTATGTCCTCCTTGAAGAAGTGTCTGTTCAGGTCTTTTGCCTATTTTTTAATTGGATTGTTTGTCTTTTTGGAGTGGAGTCATATGAGTTCTGTATATATTTTGGAGATCAAACCCTTGTCCAAGGTATCATTGGCAAATATACTTTCCCATATGGTTGGTTCCCTCTTCACTGTGCTCAGGTTTTCTTTAGCCATGCAGAAACTATTTATTTTGGTGAAGTCCCATTTGTTTATTCTTTCCTTTATGTCCCTTGCTCTAGGGGACATAATGGTGAAAATATTGCTGCATAGACTATCTGAGATTTTCCTGCCTATGTTCGCCTCAAGGACTTTTATTGTATCATGACTTATAGCATAGCATCTTAATAAATTACTTGTTAATGTTCCCTGGACACTCCATAGATTTGAGATAGAGGAATTTAGCCTTGATAAGATATGTGCTCAGAAACCACTGTCAGTACTTTAAAAATGTAAAAGGAACTAGATTTCTTCCAATTCTTTTCTCTTCCTTATTCCTGCTCAGCTATATGTTCTCTGAATCACAGCACGCTGGTTATTCATAAACAAGAACATCAGGAAATCCACATTTTTAGAGCAGATTCTAATGGAAGTTGCCATTATATTATCTAATTTATGGTTTTTGAAATTATTTTGTTAAAATTTGCCTATCAATGTTAAAATTGTTTTTGAAGAATCTATTGTGCCTTGGCAAATATAAATCTTACTTCTGTTATTTTAAAAAATATTTGCCCCCAAGACTGAGCTCCAAACAAACAAAGGTATAGCAGTAGGTCATCTTGTTTGTGGGTACTTTTTCATATGTCAGAGATTTTAAGAATTCTGGAAATTACTTTTCTGTAAGTGAGGTTTTATTCCTCACTAGGTAAAAACAGAATTGAGAATACATTCTCTCTCTTTCTTAAATAATAATTTAAAAATCCAATTAGCAATGTTGGGCCTTTGCTGATAAGAAATATTGTTTTGTAGAAGACTGTCACTTTTTTAAGTATATTTAACTGATTATGCTATTACAGTTATCTCAGTTGCCCCCCTCCACCCAGTATCCCCCTTTATTCCAGAAATACCCCGTTAGTTCTTGTCCACAGGTCATGCATAGAAGTTCTTTGGCTTCTCCATTTCCTATAGTATTTTTTACAACCTTTACCCCGGTATATTTTGTACCTAACAATTATGCTTTTCAATCTCTGTATCTTTTCCCCCATTCTTCCCCTTACCCCTCCCTGATGACTCTCCAAATTATCTCCATATCTATGATTCTGTTTCTGTTCTGGTTGTTTGTTTAGTATCCAGCAAAGCTATCATTTAGAATGGAAGTGCAAATAAAGTTCTTCCCAGACAATTAAAGCTAAAGAAGTTCATTACCACCAAGCCATTATTACATGAAATGTTAAAGGGACTTATCTAAGAAAAAGAAGATGAAAACCATGAACATTAAAATGACAACAAACCCACAACTATCAACAAGTGAATCTAAAAAAGAAGTGTCACTTCATAGAGTATGCCAGACTATACATTTTAACAGCAGACAAGATCGAAGTACATGCTTAAAAGAATAAACTTCAAAGATTGACTCTGATCCAGCAGTCATTTTGCTTGAAATGTGATGTACTTTTGAGAGTTTCTAGTCCTCTTTATTGGATATCCAGATAATGATAAATGAGTTTATGTTCCATGTTCATAATAATTGATTTATAAATACTCTTGGATAAAGTTGGCTTCTTTCCTGACAGATAAATCTGACAACAATTTAAAATAATTTTATAATGTCATTACTTCCTAAAAGTAATTCTGATAAATTATCTTTGAAATATTCTTTAAGAAGAGTGAAAGTAAATTCTTAACATCTCCTAGAAAATAGCTCTGGATGCAACATATGAATTTGAAAATGGATGTAGGAGTCCAAAAAAGGCACTTTACCACATGCCAGTTCTGTTTCCACTCTTGTCTTCTGTTCTTTTGTTTGTATTCAACCCTCTGATGCTGAGTTTTTTTGCATGTAGCCCAATAGACGTGTAGGCTGCTCTCTGAGGGAAGCACACAACTAAATTACTGTTTTCAGGACTCTGAATGTCTGAATGGAAAGATACTTGAGAGTGTGGGTATTGTCATTTTAGCAAAACAGAATAGCAAAAATTGTTAATATTTTGGTAAAAGTTCAGACTGAGCTCCCTCCTGCTTTTCCTCCTACGTGTTTTCATACATCAGAACCATGTGTTGTTATCACCTAATTAACTCTGTTGATTCTGGGTCTATTTCAGAAGAGTTCTTCTCCACATGAACTCTGGCAAATAGCAAGTTAAATGTAAAGTAAATGGAGCTATAACAGATCATATTCTGGGGAGATGTTCAGTTTATCCTTAATTGTTTTATTTTTAAAATAAGTATTTGCATTATGAGACAACTTTTTAAACCTGACTTTAACCTGTATGATTTGATAACATTGCTAACAATAAGAACAAAAATGGAGAAAAATCTGTTATAAAATGAAGAACTCAGCAGGGGTGTAACTTTCTGGTTCCAGAGAATAGGATAAGTGAGCAGCTCACTGAATAATTGTGAGGTTGAATAAAGTTTATCTTTCAAGTCCCTAGCTCACCCCTTCTCTCTCTTCTTGTCTCATCTCAGTAAGAAGCTGTTATTAGCCACATCTTAGAGTGACTTTGAAAATATTGCATTAATAACAGCTTTTCCCACACCACTTCTTGCAAACCCTAGTGTCTCAAGAGTGCTAATAGGTCTTACATGGAAAAAGAGTATCACAGTAGTAAAGAGCTTGGAATATGCTAGTTAAACAAAGTTAAACAGTACTTCTTAGACACTTTAATATTCTCTTTTAGTTTTTCTCTTTGAGATATAATTTCCACAACATGAAATTTACTTTTTCTCCTTTATTGATTTTATTGGGGTGACATTGGTTAATAGAATTATATAGTTTTCAGGTATACTATTCTATAATACATCAACTGTATATTGTATTGCGTGTTCACCACCCCAAGTCAAGATGGTTTCCATTACCAATTATACCCCTTTTAGTCTTCTACCTACCTCCAACCCCCCTTTCCCTTTGGTGATTACCATACTGTTGAGATTTTTTGTGGGGGGGTGAGTTTTTTTTTTATTTTTTTTGCTCAATCTCTTCACTATTTCACCCAGTCCTGCAACCACCCTCTAGCAGCTGTCCATCTGTTCTCTGTATATATGGGTCTGTTTCTATTTTGTTTGTTAGTTTATTTTGTTCACTAGATTCCACATACAAGTGAAAGCATATGGTACTTGTCTTTCTCTGACTGGCTTATTTCACTTAGCATAATGCTTTACAGGTCCATCCATACTGTCTCAAAGGATAAGATTTCTTTCTTATGGCTAAGTAGTATTCCATTCTATAAATGTACCACAACATTTTTATCCACTCATCTATTGATGGACATGGGCTGCTTCCAAATCGTGGCTATTAAAAATAACACTGACCTGGCTGGCATAGCTCAGTGGATTGAGCGTGAGCTGTGAACCAAAGCATCGCAGGTTCAATTCCCAGTCAGGGCACATGCCTGGGTTGCAGGCCACGGACCCCAGCAACCGTACATAGATGTCTCTCTCTCTCTCTCTCTCTCTCTCTCTCTCTCTCTCTCTCTCCCTTTCTCCCTCCCTTCCCTCTCTAAAAGTAAATAAATAAAATCTTTAAAGAAAATAATGCTGCAGTGAACATAGGGATATGTGTATTCTTTCAACTTAGTGTTTCTGGTTTCTGTAGATATATTCCCAGAAGTGGAATTGCTGGGTCAGAGGGAAGTTCCATTTTTTTAATTTTTTGTGGTAACTCCATACTGCTTTCCACAGTGGCTGCACCAATCTACATTCTCACCAAAGTGCACAGGGGTTCAGTTTTCTCTGCATTCTCATCAACACCTTTTCTCTTTCAAATTCTTTTTCTTTTTGGCTATTGTTGGGTGTATTTTTTAACCTTGTTTTCTGATTTGCTGATTTGATCCTGTGCTTCCTTTAACCTGCTGTTTATTCTTTCCAGTGTACTATTCATGTCAGCTACTATATTCTTCATTTCTACTGGTCCTTCTTAATGGTTTCTATGTCATTTTCATGCTGCTAAGGATCTTTATAACTTTGAATTCTGTGTTTGATAAATTGCTTGTGTCCATTTTATTAACTTTTTCTGGAGATTTTTTCTGTTCTTTCATTTGAAGCATGTTTCTTTGTCTCCCCATTTTTACTTCTTCTTTGTTTTTGTTTCTGTGCATTAGATAGATCTGCTATGACTTCCAGTCTTTGTGAGGTTGCTTTATGTAGCAGATATCCTGTGGGGTCCAGTGGTATAGTCTCCTTGATCACCTGGACTGGGTGCTCCAGGAATGTTCCTTGTGTGTGTATGGATCCTCCTGTTTTAGTTGAGTCTTGATTTTTATTGGTTTGTCCTTGCATGAGATCAACCTGGCTGGTATTGAGACTCAAACACTACCACAGCCTGTGAGTGCTGTGCAGGTGCTAACCAAGCAAATCAGAATTTGCTTCATCAGGGTTTGGTGACTGTTGAGATTTCCCTTTGGATATGCCATTTGTGAAGCTTATTAGATCTTGCTCTGATGTTGCCTGAAGCTGGCTACAGGGTGTGCTGGACTGATTTCCTCTTGGGAAGGACTCTGGTGCAGCCAAATATCAGACACTGCCTGTGACTGACCCTGGGCAACCTCTTTGGAGCCACAGAGTGATTCATAATTTGTGGGTGCCTCTGCTGGGCCTGACTGCACACAGGAAGCTACACACCAGTGCCAGCTTTTACCAGCACTGGGCCCTTGGGCAGGTCAGAAAAAGTCCCAAGGCACCTTGAGATCTGCCTCTGCTGGCCTCTGCCTGAGAGCTGCCTGTTAGGCTCAGTACCTGCAAGAGCCTTTGGTGGTACTCAGGTTGCATGAGGTAGGTTCACAGTAAGTCGCCGGGAAAATGCAAATGGTGTTCACCAGATTGGTACAAGTTTAACGTTCGTGCCAGTGCTGGGTCTGAAAGCCACTCAAATGTCCCCATAATACAAAACATAACTGCCACCCACTGGGTGCTCTCACACCTTTTTAGTGGGGTGGGGTCTTAGTGAGTCATCAGTTTGAGGTCAGCAGAGTTTATCAGGCCCAACCTGACATAGATTTGGCCATGTGAAGGGCTCTGCACAGGTTGGGCATGGGAGGAAAATATGGCCCCTGTTCTGGAGCCACAGAACTCAGTCTGTCCCAGATTCTGCCAAGAGGAGAAGGAGCTCAATGGGGTGGAGCTACTGGGAATCAGGTAGATGGGGATAGTGGATCTCCTGTGAGGGGGAGTTGTCAGCCCAGCTTTAGGGAAGTTAGGGAGTATGGTCCCTGTCCCAGAGCCACTCAACTCAGCCTGTCCCACATTTTGCTGTGATCATGGCAGGGTCAAGCCTCTAGGACTCTGGTAGTTGGGGCTTCTGGATCCAGAGCTCAGAGGGTGTGTCTGCCAGAATCCTGGAGGGTTGTTGTAGTGGATTTCCCATGAAGGGGAAGCACCAAAAGGTTCATGGAAAAGTAGGGGAAATGACCCACACCCCAAAGCCACGCAACTCAGTCACTGAGTTTGGCCAAACATCTACACCCTGGCCCAGGCAACTTACTCCTCAGCAGGGCATCAGCTCCATAGGGTGGGGCAAGTGGGAGTCCAGAGGGTGTCTCTATTCTATTCCCCCAGGTTGATACTGTGCAGAGGGGAGTGTACTACTCTAGAAAGATGATGTCTATGGTATGGAACAGTGACTCAAGATAGGGATCCTGGCAGCTATCTCTTCACCTGTTTCCTTTGAAAAACAAACCTGAGATTCTCCTCATATGGCTCTAGTTCAGTCTGCTCTGCCTTCACCAGAGCCCAAGGTAAGTGGCTGCAAATAAGATTTTGTGCATTGGCCCTTTAAGAGAGAGTGCCTGTGTCTGTAGTGAATTCCTGTCTCTCCATTTTGAACTGAATACCTGTTTGTTTTCCCAGCCAGAAGTTATATGGATGCCTCTTCCCAGCTCTGGTGCTCCTGCCTGGGAAGCCCAGCTTGGGGCTTAGAACCCACACTTCTCAGAGTGAACCCCTTACAACTGAGGTATCTCTCAAAACCTCAGCCGTTGCCCATGGGAGTAGAACCAGCCCTTTTTGCTTCACTGCCTTTCCTACCAGTTTCAGTGTGGCTTCTTCTGTAAATTCTTGGTTATAAGACTTCTTTTCCATCAGTCTTCAGTTGGTTATTAAGGATGATTGTTCCATAATTTAGTTGTAATTCCAGTTTGTTTCTGGGAGAAGGTGAGTATAGTTTCCATCTATTCTACCACCATCTTGGAGCTTCTAAAACTTATTTTAAAGTGCAGAATTTAGTGATTCGTAGTATATTCACTGTATTCTGCAATTATCACCACTAACTAATTTGAAAACATTTCCATCACCCTAGCAAGAATCTCATGCCTCTTTGCAGTCAGTTTCAAATCCTTCCTCTTCCCATCTGCTGGAAACCACTAGTCTACTTTCTGTCTCCGAGGATTACCTATTCTGGACTGGACTTATTTTTATAAAAGTGAAATCAGCCCTGGCTGGTGTAGCTTAGTGGATTGAACACAGGCTGAGAACCAGGCATTGCAGGTTCGATTCCCAGTCAGGGCACATGCCTAGGTTGCAGGCCATGTCCCCCAGCAACCACACATTGATG